>JABFEX010001517.1:0-20758 GCA_013623515.1 Fusarium illudens | reverse complement strand
GGCGGTGAGGTCATGGGGAGCGTCGTCGACGGCACCACCTCCATCGTCGACGCCGCTCCCCATGACCTCACCGCCACCGTCTACACCTCCACTCACTACGGCGAGATCTACACCAGCACCGGCGAGCCTCCCAACCCTACCGCCTCTGGCAAGCATGGCGAGGGCACCTTCTCCCGCTGCCACAACAAGGATGGCGACAACGCTCCCTTCTGCGCCCCGTACGCCAACAGCACCCTGATCACTGACAAGACCTACTTTGGTGAGTAAACATGAACCATCAAATTGCCCAATTCCTAACCGCTAACACTTTCCCGCAAGTCACCTGGGACCCCGACTACTTCGAAGACGACAAGGCCGCCGCCGACAACACCACCGCCTCCATGATGGTCTTTGCCCGCCTCGACATCTACAACACCACCAGCGAGAAGTACGAGAAGGAGGGCGACGACTTCAACCAGGTCCCCGCCGCCTTCGGCTTCTGGCCCTTCCACGTCAAGGACTCGTACCTCAAGTTCGGCGGCGACCACAACGTCTCCATCACCCTCTACAGCAACCGCAACCGCACCGACGACAAGCACAAGGCCTCGACCGTCTACCTCAACCTCGCCCGCCCCAGCGGCCCCGCGAAGAAGGACCCCAAGGTCCCCACCGGGCAGACCCTCACCATCGCCCTGCCCGTCGTTTTCGGTTCCATCTTGCTCCTCCTCATCGGCGGTTGCCTCTGGAACCGCAAGACCCGCCGTATCGACATCGGCAACGTCATGGGCCGTGGCCGCCACGGATACACGGGCCGTGCCGAGCGCCGCCTGTTTGGCCGCAAGGACAACGGCATCCAGCTCGACACCCGTGACCTGCCGCCCCGTGACGAGTACCGCGACGACGCCCCTCAGCGTCCCCGCCGTGACAGCGACGGCCTCGGCAGCCTGGCTGGCAGCCCCGTTGACCCTTCGTTCGCTCGACAGGGTACCACTGGTGGCCACAACACCTTTCGCGACGAGGTGAGGAGACAGGACCTTGAGAGGAGCCACTAAGAAAGAGAAGGAATTCAAGCGTATATGGGGTGCCACCTGAACGAGCCTGTCTGTGACAGGTCTCGGCTCATTTGACGTGTAAAATCTACATCAACGGATGCATCTGGATGACGGCGAGTAGGAGTAATGATTGACATGACGCATGATGAGACTTAATATGAACGCCTTGTCCATCAACGCATTACTATGACCTCTCTTGGGCTGCCGTGACAGCGCCGTAAAGACCCAAAAATGAACCGTATCCGTGAATCATGTCAACTGCCGTAATAGTATCACATGCGCCGGGTCTCATGGGTATCCCGAATCCCTCCATAGCAAAACCCCATCCATCCCAGCAGATTGTATGATAGTCATGGCGACAAAACCAGCAACTCCGTAAGACCAAGAAGAAACAATCAGCAATAAACCCACCCATGCGCCGCTCTATCCCTTGACTCGTTTGATATCCCCATTGTCCCGTTCCTCGCCTTCATAACGCCGCTTCATTGATTCAGATGGTGTTGGCACTGGCATTGACACTGAGGTTGGTTCTGGTGCTGCTTGTTGTGCCACAAGCTCGTAGCCGGCGCAGAGATCCAGTTGCGTCTCGCCCTCCTGCAAGGGTCTCAGTAGCTCGGCCGGAATCGCCGTGGCAAGGTGACACTTGATCTCGCATGGTTGATACGTGTCGGTAGTCCATGCATCGTCGGCATAGTTCTTGGCCTCGGCGATGGTATATCCCGTGCTGAAACCCTCGTGATATGCATCCGGCAGAATCACTATGGTCTCGCCAGGACGCTGGTCAACGATGCGAAAGGGGATACCCAGTTTTTCGAGCTTCTGAGGAAAAAAGAATTCAGCCCGGTGGCGCATAAACTGGGAGCATTTGCCTTTTCGGCCGAGAGCCTCCTCGGCCAGGTCGACAGCTGTGGAAGGGACCACGATCCAGATCTTGCGGCCCTTGTAAAGGTGGTTTAGGGAGACGAGCCGGAAGTCCTCGGCATGGATCTGGAAGCTTGCTCCAAAATATGGACCTGATTCGTATACGTAGGGCGTGTGAATCCCGGGGATAAGGGCCCTTGTGTTCTCCAGCTTGTCTCCTCTGAGAGGATGTATGGGGCTCTTTTCAGGGACACCCGCTTGCCGTCGTTGCTCGGTGGTCCATGCGGGAACATCAACTCGATAACGAACATTGCGGATCTGCTTGTGGTCATTCTTGCGGAACATCTTTCTCAGCTGGTCAATGGCCGCCAGAGCGCTGGCGGTGCATTCAGGGCCAGTCACACCGGAAGAAAAGGTGCCCTCGGAAGGGACAGTGTCGACTCGCCAGAAGCTGTTCTTCTTGATTTGGGTGGGCCGGTAGGCATTTGCTGGAACCTTTTGGGAGGTCTTTTCTGGAAGCTCCTCATGCAGCTCCTGCGGGAGGATCACTTTGAAACAACCGTCCTCGTCGGCCCCAAGATGTCTGGCAGAGGCAAGAATGGTGGGAAAGTCGTTCCATTGGTCGATGGTTGGCTTGAGCCGCAGCACACTGTGGCCTTGAGGTCCGTCATAGTCATGGTCGATTGGACAATCGATGGGCGCCGGGTCGCTAAGAGCCGAGCTCGCATCCCAACTGTCTTGCGGCAGCGGAAGGTTTGGTGAGTCGGACGGAGTGTCGCGAGGCGGAGAGGGATGGGTTGAGGTGATATCTGGTAGCCGTGGTTCTTGAACCGCGGCCGTGATGTCCTGCTGGGCAGATGGCGCAGGTTCGATGACGTTTGGGTGCAAGCTGGCGGGGACTGAACCCTGCTCATCCGGGAGCCAGGGACCGTGAAGAGGCCCGGGAGGAAGCTGATGATGCAAGGCGGCTTCGTGAGAATGGAAAGGAGAGGCCGCCGCCTCATGCGACGGTGGTTGGACCTCCATTGAAGCCGGGGGAGGGCCCGTTTCGCAGTTGCGACAGGCCAGCGGTGAGGTTTTGCGATCGGGCAAGTTGGAGGAGGGCGGCAGGTGAGGGATGATGAGAGGGCAGTCGCCACCTAAGACAAAGGCCAGAGCTGCAAAGTTAAAAATGGCAAGGGATGCTGCTGCAGCATGCGCATCCTCGTCCGCAGAGAGCGCCGCAGACGACGACGACCAGGCGACGGCAGAGTGCGATCCTTCAAGGGCGGGCGCAAAGGTGAGCACCTTTTTTTGTGCGCAACTCCAACCCTTGAGCAAGAGGGAAAATGAGGCTAGAGAAAGAGTCCCCCGTGTGAGAAGCGAAAAAAAAGACACTAACGAAGAGTCTAGCGGGGAGTCGGCAGGTAGGGGTACTTCTTGGGGAGCGCCTTCCGCCACATGTGCACGCGCACCCGACGCATGTCTCTGGCTGCCCGCGCTGGCCTTGGGCAGAGGCAGCGGGAGGCAGAGCCGCAGCAGGCGCAAGGAAGGAGCACTGGGCCGGAAGGAGCACCGCCGGACGGACAATTGGGTGGAAGCGGGGAGAGGCGACCTCCTCAGTGGAAGCTGCCGTCGTGTACGTACTGTGTTCTAGCGGAAGACGACCTGCAAGGGCCCCTGACTAGCGCGGGGCAGCACGGAAGGAGAAGAAAAAAAGGAAGAAGATGTGACCAAGAGGAGGGAGATGTGAGAAGAGGGTGACTGAGACTGCAGTGAATAGGGAGAAGAAACGTCCTGGAAGAGACAAGCACACTGAAGTGTCACCTCTCACCAGAGAGAAACCCCTTTAATGGACTCAATGGTAAACGCCGCCCCAAGGTCAGAGTTTTCCCTGCCAAATGGTAAACGCCGCCGGCTGCGATCGTGGCCTCGAGAGGCGGACAAAATCATGGCGACGGTGGAGAGACATCCAGATCGGCGCCAAGACTCTGTTCCCCATCTTATATCCGCGCTACCACCTTGACAAGGATCTTGAACGTTGTTTATCAATCAAGATGCATCTTCTTTGACGACAGATTGCCTTGTAAGCCACGTCGTGGGGCGGCTGCTACGTGAGCTGTTTGACGAGGGCCGGCCAAATACTTCTCGCTCTGCAGGCCACCGGTTAATTTCTTTGTCTAGAGTGGAGAAGCACATGTTAATATCTATTCCATCTATGGTGAGATGCCGTGGGTTGGATAACAACAGCATCTGTCGCAAGGCTGTCGGCATTTTGCATGTTTGTCATGGATGTGAGGCACGAAACAGCAGTACTAGGTTATAAAGATCGTGTATTACAGTCCAAAAAATATGAGGCTATATGCATCCCAAATAGCTACCTGGAGACATGATGACAACCTGGAAGTTGTCTCGCCCTTTTCCGCACATCCGTTGGTGTTGACGATACCCGCACTCGCACTCGCACCCGTACCAAAATCGCTCTGCTGGGTTTGAGAACCTGCAGATACTACCCCCTCAAAATGAAATAAAATCAGTTGTCCTCCCCCCAGAAATATCCAACCATAAATAGAGGCCGTCGTCAAAGCCTGCTCAATTTGTTGTCCAGATTGCTGTCTGTCAAGTAGGACCACAAGTAACCTCGATCCGAGTGCGTGGGCGTATGCCCCCAAACAAAGTAGTAGAAGACAAAAGCTAATGGGAATGGCCTGAATGCTGTGAGATTCAGCTGGAGCCCCCGGTTGGCGCTTGATTGGCTGTTTTGGCCTTGCGCTCAAGGATGAGGAAATGCTTGGTGTTGAGAACCTTCTTGAGCGCTTTCATGTTGAGCGAGTCGAGCTTTTGGAAGCGCTTGATGTACTTCGTTGCCTTGTGAAATTCCGGGTTCATATGGTAGTAATCATCCGGGTCAGTCCCCATGAGGTAGTCGAAGGCTTTGTTGATGAGCTTGTACGCCTCCAGGTTTTTCTCCAGCACCTGTTCGGCTAAGCCCTCATCCCAAACCCCCTCGCTGTATTCATCAGAGTAGTGGATACCCAAGAGACGACACGCGCGCTGTGGGAACTGGATATACTCTTGCCTCTTGCTTTCCAAATACTCGAGGGATTCACATAGCGAGTCGATGTAGTGAATGTCATCGATAGTCTCGCGGTGTGCTTCTTCGCAGATATACCAAGCGAAGGAATCCAACTGACCATCACTCTTGAATCTGTTGTCGTTGCGCAGCCGACGAAGGGTGGCGAGAGCATCGCACCAGCTGACAGACTTGGGACCGACCGAGGACTCTAGGTGGTCGATGATGTTGGCCAGTCTCTGCTGAGCGCCGGAGTCGGGCGCGAGGCTTGATCGCTGGGCTGTACCGGTGACTTGTGGGAGGCCATCCTTTCCTACCTTGAGCCACTTTCCGTGATCAAGGACGACAGCGCCAGTCCCAACAAGGTCATCGAGATGGCTTTGCAATTCTTCGGGGCTGGCCAGGCTGCTAAACTTCCGCTTCCTGATGGTGCTCATCTTTACAGCTGTGCGAGGCAAACACTCGAAGTTGTTGACTGATCAGGGGATGCGTGAGAGTGTCGTGCAGTTGGGCGGGCCTGATATGGGAAAGCTTGAGAGAGTTAGTGGTCCAGCACCACCATGTGTCGAAAGAGCCGACTTACTGAATATCTGCTCTGAACAAGAGACGGCAGATAAATTTTTGAGGTGAGAGATGAGTGTCCTAGTCAGGAGTCTGGAAACCCTGAGAGGTAGGTAGAGCAGGTAAATCTAGGTGTAGGTTCGTGTGGTCCTGTCTCGAGGAGAGAGAAAAGGCTGGCTGTGGTGGAGGAAAGAAGGAGAAGAGGAGAAAAATGAGGGAGGGAAATGGGGTTAAAGGTAAAGAGAAAAGAGTGAAGAGATGGAAGTCGAGTGAATGGAAAGCTATCCATCCATCCATTGATATCTATTCCATGCACCAGATACGATGACTGGCCACTAGTGGATGGATAATGATAATTTCATTGCGTACTACCTGTGTCACCTAAAAGGCAATCTTTGGAGCCTAGGTAGGCAATCGTCGCTTGCAAACTACAGGTCGATACAAGAGACATGGTTCTTTGGATGGAACTTAGGGGCAATTGCACAGTATGCCAACAAACACAGAGTTCCTAGAGGCCTCACACAGGCAGCAATTTATTTCTCTTCTATTCAAACTTATCAAAGTAGACAGACTAGTCTCATGCGTATGCCAATTACAGTGACCGTATAATGAGTGTCCGTGGATATCAAACCCTTCCATCAAAGACAACCTCAGCTCAGGCCGATGCATTTCGCAATCGTTCAGCTGTAATAGCTTTGCGCTCCAGGATCACAAAAACCTCCTGGTTCCTCCATTCCTTTAGTGCCCTGATCACATCAAGCTCGAGAAAGCGACGGAGGCACCGCTCGGGTTCTGTTGACAGTCCTAGGAAGCTTTGTCGTTGGCCTTCAAGGATCGCTAACCAAGCCTTGTGGATGCCTTGGTATATCTCAACGTCCTTGTCCAGAACCATCTCTGCCAGGCCATCGTCCCATGCATTTTCATCCAGAACATCGGGGGTGGAGATGCCGACCAGGTAGCATGCGCGCTCGGGGAAACGCTCGACCAGCGCCTGGATCCGAGTCAGTCGATTGACGTCTGTTCTCTTGGCCTCGAGCTCTTCGAGGAGACTATCTACGGCGCGGAGGTACTGCATTGTGGAGTTGTGGGCCGCCATTGCTATCCTCCACGCCATATTGTCGGCATCTACTTCGCGGACAATGCCCTGATCCCTCAGCTGGCAAAGGAGCTGGCGGGCGCGGTCCCAGCCCACGGACTGGGGGGCGACGGGCGACTCGAGGAATTCGATGACATTGGTCAGTCTCTGCAACTGCTCCGAGTTTAGTCTGACCCTTGCCTTTGGGTCGAAGCCGACCACAATGGGAAGACCCTCCTTGTCAAGGGTAAGTTGGTGACCTTGGTCGACCGTCAAGGCACCACAGCGGATGAGCTCATCCAAGCGAGAGCTGAGAAGATCTCGAGAGCAAGGCTCGGTATCCATGGGGTCTGAGGGGGATTTGAAGGGCAACATGCTGCAATCGAGTCGTTGGGTGGGTGGGTGGTTGGTTGAAAGACGGTATGGATGCTTTGAGAAGGATGAAAGCAAGTTGGCCAGACGTAAGTCTCAACCAAAGAGAAATAAACGTTCTGGGAAGGTGAATAGACGAGATTCTGAGTGATCTTTCAGACTGGAAGCTTCTGCCTCGTGGAAGAGCTGAGGGCTTAAGTATAACACAGCTGGATATTCTGTTCTGGAACAATGACTCTGCGCGAACATGTTCTCGCCATATCAAGAGAACCAAGAAATACGTTCTTCCTTCACTTTAGATGTAATACCAACACATTAGCAGAGAAAGAGAACATTGCTTAGCAACATCTTTTAGGTAGGTAGAGTCCAAAACTGGGTAGGTAGGTACCTGCCGAACTCGGAGGTCAAATGATGAAACCCGTGCCTGCCCATCAGTCCCGCCTCGACCTCTCCCGGTTGGAAGTCGCGACTGACCTTCATCTCCCAGTTTGTCTCGATATTTTCACCCAAAAAATAGCCCAGAGCTCAATATTCTTTCCCATCTGCCCGTCCACTCGCGACCTGCATCATTAGGTACCACAATGTGAACCTCAACCAACCGCGATCAGTCGTCCCTTTCCTGACTGATCTCAAATTTCGCCTTCGACCTCGTCTTCAACCTCATCTTCGATTTCTGGCGAGGCATCTCGGTTGCCGCCGCGAATCTCATCGACCCTCTCCTTCAGAGACCGAAACACTTCGTGATCCATGTCGCTTCTTGGGTTCTTGGACGCCAAAGCTGCCACCAACGTCTCAACACACTGCGCCGCGAGCGTTCCAAGGTGACGATTGTGATCAGGATTCGCCTTGGCACGGCCATGGAGTTTGCAAATGCCATTTACGAGAAGAAAAAGACCACGGTGGTCTTTTTCTAGCTTGATTATTGGTCGGGGACGATCGTCTTCGGTAAGAGGGTGACTGGGTCGCTCGCCAACCATCCGGGCGACGATATGAGGTAGGAGTTCCGGAAACTTGTTTGTACTGAAGTTACCGGGAGAATGCTTCAATTCCTGAAAGAAGTCGATCAAGCTTTTAAAACCACTTTCGACCAACTCTTGGGTGTCTTCGATGAGTTCCCAGATCTGGTCATGAGTGAAGCTGGCGCGTTGCTTTTCGTCATCCCTGAGTCTCTCCAGCCGCAAGAAAAGGTAGTACCATTCTTCCGATCGAATGAAAAGGATGTCTCGGATGTGTTCGAGGACTTGAGTGATCCTCTGCTTTGAAATGGCGGGACGCGGTATGTCGACCAGCTCAGGAATGCCTTCCTGACCCAAACAAATGCGCTTGCCTGGGGGGAGCTGGACTTTTCCAGACTTGACCAAGCCATCGAGATGGCCTTCGAGCTGGTCGCGTAGCTCTTTGCCAATGGAGAGTGGACGTTTCGAGCCGCTCATTGTCGACAGTGTCTTTGTTTCACCCTTCAAGAAAGGTAGTTGGTCGAGTGCAAGCGTAGAGTGGAAGCTTCGAGGTGCTATGGGAGCCTCTGAATACCTAGGATGTGGTGTAGCAGAGAGAAGGGTTCAAAGAGCAGAAACCAGAAGAGAGGGGTGATGCTGGAGTTGAGAGGGAGATGTGAAGGAGTGGAGGAGGTGAGGATGAAATGAGAGGAGTGAAGAAGTCGAATGGCCGAGTTGATATATAAATGTGACCCTGAGTGATAGTGATTCACTTCCTGTACCTACCCACCTGAGTTGTGGTGTCTGGCAAAGAGCGAGAACACACGCAACATTTATCAACCTTGTATCCAGATACGCGGAAAGCCAGCAAAGCATCAACCACCTTCAAGAGACTACTTGCAAGGAAATACACTGGAGCTGGATCCGGTATCTGAGATGCGTCTTGCTGTGGTGGAAGTATCATGCTGGATATCGAATTGTATGTATTCAACAACAAACACTGTCTCGATTAAACACAACACATCTCCTCTATATTCGAGCAAAAAACGCCTTTCCGTGGACCAGACCCAGGATATACTACAACACCCTCTCACGCAGACCTTTTCGCCTTCTTGACCTTTTTCTTCTTTTCACCAAAGGCCTCCTCGTACACCTCGCTCGCCGTCTGGCCGACCTTGCGCTTCTGCTTGGCCGCCTTTACGCTGACCACGGGGTTCGATTTGCCTTGCTTGGTCGCGCTGCGGACCTGCTTTTCCGCCTCTTCCCACGCCGGAGCGTCGCCGTCGATCTCGTATCTGCGATCTGTTAGAGACTGTTCCACTGTTCAGTAATGAGAAAGGACTTACTGGTCAAGGGGCAAAGAGTCAATGAGCTCTTTTTGCTTCTTCTTGAGCTCCCTCAACGCCTCGTCACCACCCTCCTCTAGCTCATCGTCCAGTGTAGTAGCCAAGGGCGCGAATCGATCATCTACATCCTCGTCGTCGTGTGCCCCGCTGGCGTTCTCACGGGTCACACCCAGACGCTCAGCCTTGGGGAGCTCTGCGTCCACGGCATCCGAGACGAGGGTTGCAAAGTGTCCGGTCACCTTGCGCAGGATCTTGATGAACATGGCGAGGAGCTGGGACGAGGGCAGCGAGAGCTCTTGAGACACGACGTCGATGTCCTTGTGCTGCAGGCCGATGGCGAGCAGAATGCACTGCTGAACACCAGTCAACTTGATGTCGGACTTGAGGCGACCGGTGAAATAGAGGTTGGCGATGGCCGGGATCAGATCCAGAACAACATGGTAGTCGAGCATGTTGTTGGCGTACGACTCGAGTCGCTTTAGATCAAAAGGACTCAAGAGCCTGTCAAGCTCTACCTTGGACAGGGCTTGGATCTCGGTCGAGTCCAACTTGGCACCAGCATTGGCGGACTCGTCGATGCTGAGAGCGCTGATGGCAGGGAACGAGCCGAACTGGTACGAGAGCAGAGACAGGAACCGCTTGTGGAAATCCCGAGAGAAGGCACCGAGCCAGCTGCGGTCGTCGCTGTTCTCAAGCGGTCGCAGCATGACGCAAGTGTGCTCACCGGTGAGATCGTTGGCCGTCTGGCGAAGGTACACGGGAGAGAAGGACGCGCGCTTCCAGAACTTGTGTAGAGGAGGCGTCAACCCGTAGCTCACACCCACATAGTCC
The DNA here is from genome assembly GCA_013623515.1 of Fusarium illudens. Classification (NCBI taxonomy): domain Eukaryota; kingdom Fungi; phylum Ascomycota; class Sordariomycetes; order Hypocreales; family Nectriaceae; genus Fusarium; species Fusarium illudens. The sequence continues at coordinate 10,694 of JABFEX010001517.1, read as the reverse complement.
AGCTTCTCGGGCCTCTTCTCCGAAAGCTTGGAGAACAGAGGAGGCATCTTGTTAATATCCCTCACTTTGATATCGTCGTCAAGTAGCGACGCACTGGCTAGATCCGCATCGGTGATTCGGGTCATGGTGTCCTCCATAGCCTGGTCCTCGTCCTCGGACAGGTTGGCAAATCGACCCTCGTAGTAGTCGACGAGCAGCTCCAGCGCCTTGGTGCCGTATCCCATGGAGACGTACTCGGGGTTCGTGGCAATGCGAACAACTCGGGCACCAGACAGGGAAGCAAAGTCTTCATCCTGGAACTGCTGGCTGACCAGCCAGGGGATGAGATCGCCGCTTGGCCGCTGTCCTCGACTTAGACTGTTAAGAACGCTCTGCCTGCTAATCTTTCCTTCAAGCGAGACTTGAATCACACAGAGGGGCTCTGGCAATCTTGTGCTGTCCTCAGCCACAGGGGGGACAAGAACAAACAACTCATGGGCGGGTGCATCACTCATGAGCTGCAGATCATCTGGCGAGTTCTTGTAATGACTGGCAACGTACAGAGCAACCATCTGCTGCAGGAACTTTTCAGACACGGGGTGGAAGGAAAACAGGGTATCTCGGTTGACGTTCAGAAGCTGGCACTGTGTAGGATCAGGGCAGCCGTTGATATTGGACTTTGCCTTGGGCAGGGTGGCATCGAGGCAGAGCAGGGTGTTGAGCCACTTCTCGACGGCATCTCCTTGGGCGTATCGGATGGGCTCGGAAAGTGTGATTTCTCGCAACTTTCGGCCAGCCTGGAACTCCTCCGACTTTGAGGTCCTGCCAGTTGAGCGATCCGCGAGCTCTGTACCCTCGCCGGTCGAAGACGCGGAGCGCGACTGTTCTCTGAGCTGCTTGATCAGCTTCAGGGAAAGAGATCGACCTGTGCCTTCGTAACCGTTGATGGTGGACGCCATAAACACGAGGTAAGGGCCCATCAGCTTCCGCACAAGCGGCAAGGGGATAGCTGCCGCCTCGTCAATCACCACAAGCTCAGCCTGTCCTAGCACATGAGCGTCCTGGGGCCGGATGTACTGGATTGTCTGTCGATGTTGTCGGTGGATGTTGACTCGAACAATGGCCTTGTTGAAATCGGGGTTGGTACTCTGGATAATGGAATAGTCGGCGTGATCAGCGTATCCCAAGGCGTCGAAACCTTTGAAGACAAACTCGAACAGGGTCTTCAAGTTCTCAGGCGAGGGGGAGGTGATAAAGATGTTGCTGTATCCGTACGCGACAGCAGCTGCGACAGCAACACCCAGAGCAGCAGACTTTCCTCGACCTCGAGCCGCAGTCAGGGCAACGGTGCTTCGCAGCGTCTTCTCGGCGATGGCATCCGTAAACGTGATGAGGGCCTTGGCCTGGTCAAGGGTCCTGGCGAGGGAGATGAGGGATCCCACAGGCTGTCGGTCTTCGTTTTGCTCCTTCACAACCTCGAGCTCAGCCTGCGATTCGGACTTGGGCTTGTCCAGATCAGCGGGAGGAAGAGCTTTCACGCCCTTGCCGCCGGAAATAGGCAGCACGTTCATCTCGTCGTCGATGACCAGACACGAGTTGCAGCCACCCAGCGACAGGATGAAGCGCTCGTTGAACCGCGCAACCACATCGTCGTGCGCCTCCGTCCTGTACCGCGAGTGCACGTCCATGGACAGGTTGTAGAGCTGCTTCAAGCTGTTCATCCCCTTGAGCAGCAGGATGACCATTCCGCCGCCCTCGACAGTCTCGATCGTTCGCGCGAGGGTGTTTGGCGTGATGGCCTCAAAGTCCTGCAGAATGCACATGCCAAACGTCTGACCCAGGATCTTGTCCGTCTCCTTGTAGTAGGTGTATCGGATGTTGTGCAGCGACACAAACAGCTCGAAGGGGTCCTCCTGGTTCGCCTCGCGGATGCCTCGCTTGATCTCCTTCTTGATCTTGTTCTCGCGCTTCTTCCGGTGACTGTCATCTTGACGTTAGCCTGTCGCATCGGGGAGAGAGAGGGAACTGAGGGAGCATGCATACCTGGTGAAGCCAAGGAGCTTGTTCTTGTACGCCCACAGAACCGAGTTGTTTTGACCCGGGTTGGCCTGGGCCATGATATAGTGCAGATGCACGATAATGTCCTTGGACCTGTCTCCTACCACCACGAAGAAGCTTCTCTTCTTCTCCTGCACTCCATTCTTGATGAGCGCCTGGATGCGCGAGTCTCTAGTTTCTTACTGTTAGTACCGAGACTTGCAGAACTAGAAGCAAGGCAGCTTACACAGCTTTGCGCGACATCGTTGCTGGATTTTCCACAGGCCAATCGCTTTGAAAATACGCTGGCGCAAATGCGATCTCTCGTCTCGTCTCAGAGGTGGGACCTGGTTCGAAAATCCAAAATTTTGGCGGTCGGGGACTTTCTGCCGGGCGGTGAGCACGGTAAGAATCTCAAAGTGGGGGTCCCACCGATTGACCCGGCTGACCGAGTCTTCACCTGGAAGCTCACCTCGGTGAACTGGTCAAGAATCAACAACACCCGTAGCGCCGATGTTTGACTTTGGTTCTGGCCTCGGAATTTGACTTTAAGAACGACCTTGGAAGTTGTACCATGCCCAAGATTTCTCGATTAACTTATGTGTCTTCATCGAAGTGAGTCAAAGCCATAGTTTCACCATTTCGTACCACACGCGATTAATCGAGTAAACGGTAGGGGCTTTCTGATGACCTTTCACGAGGATCAAATGTTGAACAAGAAAAGAGAGTGAATTTTACAGCTAGTCATACAGTATCGCCTTATCCAGGGGACTGTAGTCACCATGTGGAAACAGCTCAGCTCATTTGCAATGATGATTGTTACCTGCGCGAGTCTATAGTAAGAAGAAAAGCCTCAAAGCGCACTGCCACAGTCCCAAAGACAAGTCGTCACATTCCATGCCCATACACCACGAATGAATAACCCCTTCGAATGCTCATGTGTGAGAGAGAAAAGGAAATAGCAGTCGAGCAGGGGGGGGGCCCATAAATACACACATTCCTCTAAGTCCGGTCCAGCTTGCGGCGCAGGACTCGCGTCCGCTTCATGAGCTTCTTGTACTTCTTCTTCTTCATCTTGAGTTTTCGTTGCCGCTTGACGCTGATGGCGTGCATGTCGCGGCGGCCCTGGGCCTCGTCGAACTTGAGCTGGCGGAGGGCGAGTCGCTCGAGGAAGCTCCGGGGCCGGGCGTCCTGCATGATTCGGGGGCTGTGGGCCATGATGCGGATCTGGCCATCGGGGTCGGTCGACTCCTCGATGGTGAAGAGGGCCTTGTAGACGCGGTGCTGGGGAACCTCCTCGGCGGCCTCGGCCTCGGCCACGACGCCGTCCGTCTCGGCAGCGGACTGCGGTTGGGGCAGCGGCGGCGGTCGGAAGGGCAGGAACTCGCCGGACATGGTGTCGATCTGGAGGTACATGCTCGACTCGCTGCCGTCGGCGTTCTTGATATCAACCTTGTGCATGGAATCCTGACCCTCCTGTTGTCCGATGGTCATCTGGGCCATGGGGCCTTCTAGCTGGTCGAGAGTGTCGGAAAGAGTCGACATGGTGTCGGACATCTTGTTGTTTCTGCTTCGGGAGGTGAAAATGGAAGCAAAGTGCTCATCGGACACGGCTCGCGGCATCGTCTGAGTGACCGAGATGGGTCTATGTAGTGAGAAGAAACTTGATAGACCAAGAGCTGGACCATAGTCAGCGAATGCCACACGGAAATCTGCCATTGAGACGCTCGATGGGCCTACCTTCTTGCGACATGTGATGCGTATTGGGGACGCTGGGCAACTTCTTGACAGAAGCCGCCCGCTCGGAGGCATCCTTGCTGCTCTTGCGTTTCCTCTTTTCACTGCCGGACTTGGGGCTCGCGGTCGAGGCGGGGACCGACTGGCCGGCCGAGATTTCGCTGGAGCCGTTGTTGTCGGATCTCGAGGGCTTGGAGGAGGAGCATCGTCGCTGCTGGTTGCGAACAAAGACGGGGATGGCCTTGGGAGCCGCGGAGGCGAGGGCAGAGACGATGCCGGTCTGAGGGGCGGAGGAGATGGCGGAGGAGGCGACACGCCGCACCGAGGAGGGCAACATGGCTGCTACCGTGGCGCGGGCAGTCCGCAGAGTCTGTCGAGGGAGGAGAGAGGGTGTTTTGGAGGCCAGGACGACTTCCTGATGGTGTCGGTTGTATCTTCAAAACCCGGATTTGGCCGCTCGGGAAAAGGCTGCGCTGTGATGGATGGAATGGGAGTGGCGCTAAGCCGCTTGTGGCCTAAGGCAGCGATAACGGGCAACTCACCCCAACCGCTGTGCTGTGATTGATCACGGGGCTTCTCCGCAGTTGAAGCAAGGCAATAAGTGACTCAAAAAGGCGGGAGAGGAGTTAATGGCCGTTGAGTTGGCCTCTGTGATCCTATTTTGGTCAGTTTGGCATGATTCCATGAGCGCATTACTGTTATTGTTGCCGCAATGGCTGAGCACATCATGAGGAGAGCTATCGTCGTTGCGCCATGAGGCTTAGCGGCTCATCCCGCACTCGTAAGATAAGTCGGACGAGACAACGTAGATCCAGCTAGTGGACTCTGGATTGCTTACTGTACAATGATGGATTTGGTCTATCAGAAACATGGTCTGAGTCTTCAAGATGCTCGCTCTTCTTTCCTGGCCTTCCTTTCCTTTCCCCTTGGCCTTTTATCCCGAAATCAACCGAAAAAGATGCGATCTTGTCTGACAGCCCAACGCGAACATGAACACACTTTCTATGTCTATGTCTCCAAGTAAACGGCAAAGATGCTTTCGAATATCATGGTACCGTTGATTACCGGCTGTTGATCCAGCTCAGGTATGAGTTCCAGCCGATAGACACAATGTTGGCAAAGAATACACGGTGCTGCAGAGGGATGTAGGAGAAGTTGATGACCTGGACAAACGGCCACAGCATCCAGTTGGCCGTGAGCGCGGTCCACCAAGTGTTATCGATGCGTTGCTTGGGGCTCTTGCCCTCCATGGTGGCCATGCTGCCAAGGAAGACGCCGATCATGACGGGTGCGAAGAGAAGCTGGTCGCAAGCCACACGGGCGAGGATCTCAACCTTCTTGTTGCGCGCGTTGACGTTGCGAGCGAGGAAGCCAAACCAAGTTGTCGCTACAGGGCCAAAGACGACTATCAAGAGTCAATTGATGATTCGAAATGAGAGATTTCATAGGAGAGGGACACTCACAGCCACCGTACAGGGCCATGCGACCTGTTCGGACCAAGTCATGCTTCTCGATGCCCTTCTTCTCGACGAGCTGTTGAGCCGTAATGTCGCCAGTAGCAAAGAGCACCGCCGTGGTGACGCTCTGGGTGAGTAGCGGGCGAGCGGCCAGTCTGGCGTTGTACCTGAGCGATCCGGGGTCAGCACGGACGTTGCGGCAGATGATGGGACGTGCCGGAAAGAGTTGAAGCTTTCTAGAAGACGTACCAACGAATGAAAGAAGCCATTGCGACGGTGGATTTGACTCTCTGGGCGAATCTAACAACGGGGAATGGATATGCTTTGGATCTTGGCCAAAGTTTAAAATTCACTCAAGAAAAAATCCTTTGGCTTTGGCTTTTTGAGAGGGAAAGGACCGACAGGGCGGATTCCCCAACTGAGCGTTTTGGTCGAGGCAAGCCACAGCGTTGGGCGAGAGACGCGTCTTTGCGACGATTGGCGAAGGGCGTGAGGCTGCTGCAGGTAGGTAGTCAGGCGGGAAATACCCCAACTCGCGGAGGAAAGGAAACAACGGTAGGTATGGTATGTATTAAAAAGAGGAAATTGGAGAAGGAGAGAAGGCGTTTCTTTTTGCAGTAGGTAGTTGATTAAGCGGGAAAAACCACCGTTGTTCCGATCTGCGAAGGGTGAAGAAAGAAAAAAGGTACGATTCAGGTACTGGAGCGGCAGAGGCAAAAAGCTAACATGACGTAGCGACGCGGCTCGATAGGTAGGTATGGAGTTGACTTGGCCTTGGACTCTTCCTTCTGGGGCTCCAGAGTTTTTGTGTTTCTACTGAGCATCCTCACCACGAAGCGGCACGCCCGGTTAAACTCGCCATCTCGGTTTAATGCACACCGACGGCCGATTACGAAAATGGCATTGACTGTTTTATGACTTTACTGAGAGGAGCTGTACGTGATTGCTGCATGACATCCCTCAATGGAATGAAATGCGGAGTTTCCTGGCTTGGGAGACTAGTACTCCGGGCGGCCAGGATTTCGACCTGGCCTAGCGGGGACATTGCAAAGGAAGAAAAGAAAAGAAAAGTCGATCCGTAATCGTGAGCCTGTGAGATTGAATGCAAGGTGGAGTTTCGAGCCCTTTTTGCGATGGGGGCGAGGCCAATGAGCATGCTTGCTTTGCTGTGATGGGCGTCCTTCTCCGCACATTTCAACTGCATAGAAATGGATCTAGATTTGGCCATCGGGCAATGGCATCGCTGGACGCCGGGACTTCGGCGTACTCCTTGACTCTGGGATGCATGAATATCTACCTCACCTCGGCACGCGTGTGAAGTGTTGGCATTTGTGCCTCTGTCATCGCTGATGGCCATATCGGCTTAACCAAGATGAAGCATCGCAGAGCTCCGCAAGGCAACTAACCAATGCTGGCCAAACTCCCAGTTCAACTAACTTACCTAGCAACTGAGACAACTTCCTAAATGGGAGCTGAACGCGAGAGCGATCGGGGTATAGGTAGTTATGCATCTTCACTCTTCACTTGATCCAATTTCTCCTCCTCTCCCGAAACATCACACCCCGTCCGATGAAGCTTATCTTGTTGGTCCCCGCGAACAAGGACCCTGCGTTACCCCACGTGTGTTCGGGCCAATCTCTCACCGAAGGGTCCTGAAGCATCATTGAAGGTGATCATGAGGATGGATATTGAGATACGATGAGGTCGGTGGAAAAGAGAATCAGAATGATGAGTATCTATCCAAAAAGTCATCCTATTTGCTTTGCCGGATCAATCAAATCCTCAAACAACCGCAGGCTTCACCATTGGTCAGACCACCCATGATGATATGTAGCCGCCCCTACTAACAAGGGTCTGATCACGAATGCCTCACACCAGCCACCGCGTCGTGCAACATGAGCCATCTCGCAAAACCTTCCTTGACTGCTAGAACTTCCTCACTGAGCGCACATACATAGCTCATCTTGCCCCAAAATGCCCAGCACCGCGCCCTCAGAGGCCGACACGACGACGGCTCACCACCACCGGCCGCCCCCCTCGCACAGGACGTTTCGTCTCATCACCATCGCCTCATTTCTCCCCGCGTTTCCCCTCTGCCTGGCCCACGGCATCCTCTCGCACAACCCCGTTCCCGCGGTCGGCCTCGTTCCTCTTGCCTTTTCTGCCAGTGGCGGCGTGTTTCTCCTTCGTCGGCGCGATGATGATGCTGGACTTGCTCAGAGGCTGTCGCACCCTGTGCTGGTCTTTGTTTGCGACGTGATACTTGCTGCCGCCTTCATGGTCGTTTTGGTCTTTACGTGGATCTCAAAGGGTAATTCGGCATCGCTGAGTATGCTGGCTGCCTATGCAACCATTCCTCTTCTGGTCAACTTGTAGGTTCTGCCTTAATTCTATCTACTATTGTAAGCACTCTAACCAGATGTCCAGCCTCATCCACCTCCTCCTCGCGCTGCAAGCCTTCTACACAGGCCTCGCCATCCACAGCCTCGTCCAGTGGCTCGCCTGGCGCACCCTCCCGCCCGACTGCCCGAACTGCAACCACCGGCTCCGACCCGATTTCCCCGAGCTGCCCTGGCTCGAGCGTCTACGACAGCGGCGACACGGGGACTATGCGACTCTGTTTGTGGACGAAGAGCATCGATATCACGATGAAGAGGACGAGCAGGCCCTGGATCGCGCGGCCGAGGAAGCTGCTGAGGCTGAGGCTGCGGCCGCGAATGTTGTGCCAGAGGCGGTTGAAGTAAGGAAGAAGAACAACCGCAAGAGCAAGACGACCACACCACCGTCTCGAGAGGAGCCTGTGTCTCCGTGGGGTTCATCATAGTTGGACGGCCAAGACTTGGATAAGAATATGGAGGGCAAGGCTTTGTTTGAGGGACCGAGGTGACGGCGTGACTTGTTTCATTATCTACATACCCATGTGCGCGGGCAGAATGCTATAGTGATGGTATCTCGGGATTACATAAATAGAAATACAGCTCAATCTTGACCTTAAAAGTGCTCCTTCCAGAAACGGAACTCGACGTCCTTGACCGTGGCAGCCTTGCAAGCAGTCTTGATATCACGAGCTGGATACGCAGTTAGCATTCTGAAGATGGAATAGTTGAAGAGGAGGGAACTAACCTGCTGAAGAAGGACCGCAGAAGTAAACACCGACAGTCGTCCGCATGTGGCCCTCGAGGCCGTTGATATACGTCCGATCCAAGATGCCGTTGCGCATGCCTGTCAACAGGCGCTTGAAGTCAGGGCGGCCAAAGTTGGTGCGCGACTGCAGCTCCGTCAGGGGATCCGTCTGGGCGCCGACGCTGTTGAGCACAATGTTCTGGGCCGTGTCGATGTCGAGCTTCTGGGTGAGGTATGTGTGGATCTTGAGGAACTCGACTCCCGTGCTGCCAGGGACGCGGGCGGCCTCGGTCGACTGCTCCTCGAGCGAGGCCAGCAGGGTCTGGAACCACTCGAAAGAGCCAGTGTCCTTGCACACCCAGATGAACTCAACACGGCGGAGGCGGCGGGGAGGGTTGGGCGAGTTGCGCAGGTGCCAGATGTTCTTGAGGATGGACGCCCAGGGGGTGACGCCGATGCCGGTGCCGATGAGCACGGCGATCTCGTTCTCAAAGACGTCCTCGGCGGGAGCACCGTAGGGTCCGTCGATGCGGAGGGCGGGCATCTGGTCACCGTTCTGGAGGGCGACCTCGTACATGCCCATGGGGTCAACGTCGTCGTAGAGCTTGGCCTGCGCGGCACCGGCACCAAGAGCGTCACCCAGCTCGCGGGTAAAGTCTCCAACCTGACGGACGTGGATCGACACATAGGGGTCGAAGGGGCACGAGGTGATGGTGAAGGGGTGCCACTGGTACTTGGAGAGAGAAGGCACCTGGACGAAGAGCCACTGGCCGGCCTTGTACTTGAACGAAGGCTTGTGGAACTGAAGCTCGACCACATCGTAGGGGTGTCGGACGACTCGAGTGATCTTGGTCTCACGGCGGGCTCGGATCTCGCGCCAGAGACGCTCGATCAGATAGAAACCGCCGGTCCAAAGCTCCCATCGCCATCCCAAGTAACCGACGCAGTGCGCCCAGAACTCATCGCCGGCGAAAGGAGAGACGGCCTCGGCAGTATCGCGCACGAAGCATCCAACGGTATGAGTGTAAAGGCCGAGGAAGAAAGGAATAAAGAGATGGTGAGTGTACCAGAAAGTCTCGAAAGACTGCTGACGGATACGGGCGTGGGCGGTCGTGTACATGAGCAGCATACAGAGCAGCATGATATGACCGGTGATGCCACCAGCCTGGGCATAGTGAATCTGAAGAGCGGACACGGGTCGGATCTGCGTAAGCTCGACGCTGTAAAAGTTGACGTAGTGAGCGCCGGTGTGGAGGATGGTGAAGAAGAGGATGGAGTAGGCGAGCTGGCGGTGCATCCACAGGTTCTCGTCGAGAGGGAGGAATCGGACCTTGGGTCGAACCCACCGCATGATGGTGCGGCAGACGGGGAGGAGGATCAACATGCAGTCAACGCTCAGGACGAGACCGGCGCCACGGGAGATCCAGACGGAGAACTTGAGCGTGTTGAGACCAGCAAGCCGGGCATCGGCATACTGCTTCCACCTGGGAGTGACGGTTAGCGATGAAGGCAGGGCGTGGATGGACCTAGACTCACCAGCCATAGGCAAAGATGCCCCAGTGAAAGGCCCAGAAGAGGAAGTGGAAGAGCAGCTTGGTGGGCGTGAACTGCTTCCGTATTAATTCGCCATAACCGGATTGTGCGGCCATCTTGGCGGTTGGTGTGTCGGGTTGAGTGAGGATGAGAGGTTCAAAGAGTCAAAGTCGACCGGCGACAAGACTGAGAGAGGGAGTGCCAAAGAGGCGAGCGATCTTCCAAGCGACTGATCAGATAAACCGTCCTATGTTGTCGAGAGTGGTTGACAGAATCCCAATTACACCCACGTCAATCCCGCTCCACCAGCTGAAGGAAGACGATACCAAGCCAACGATCCAAAAGAATTAAAAAGAAGGTTTAGACTGATCCAGCAGCGAACGGAAGCGAAGGTGATGGCTGAGCGGCCGACGAAGAGAAAATATGATCCTGTGTACTCGACGACGGCGAGACGGCGGAGGAGAGATGAGAGCGAGCAAGAATCCGCGGGGAGAGGACAAGTTGATAAACGAGGCCAGAGAAGGCGGCCCAAGCCAAGATCGACAATCCAAGGAGTCGAAGAAAGAAAGGAAGAGGCGCGATCCGGGATTCTGGTGCGACTCTGGCTCTCTCGATAGCGCTGTGCTTCCCAATCACCGGCGTCGTTCAAGGGTATTAGGCTGTACGGGAAAGGGGAATGCCGAGAATGTCCTGGGGAGACAAAGCAAGCCGAGATGGAGAGTTGAAACGTCAGAGAAGGGCAGCATCCAAATCGTAGCGGGTTTCGTCGAGTTGGGTTTGAGACGCCGGGCGTGAGAGGGCGCTTTGACGATGGGTGGTGTTTCGCGG
>JABFEX010001516.1:0-25000 GCA_013623515.1 Fusarium illudens | reverse complement strand
CTACCTAACCTACCCGTCGACGCATCTCTCGGCACATTGCTTCCGTCTGCTGGCCCAATATCCATCTCTTACGCAGTCACCTCCCCCCCCTGCCAGCTAACCAAAGAGCCGCCGCCGCCGCCCCCCAGCTGGTCTCGGTTTACCGGCACGTCTTTTTTTGCTCATGAACCTATAAGTCTCGAGTCTGCACCATCAGGGTTGCGTCGCTTCTTTTCTTCGAGAACCGGATTGTCTTTCTCATCTCGAGTCACGGAATCGTTTCAATATTCGACCATCCCATATAAAGAGAGGTTGTCGCTGGTTCACGATCCTCAACTCTTTCTGCAGGCCAAGCATTTTTTCTGTGTGGCACAGGCGAAATAGATACTAGCGCATCATCCAAGCCCTTGGCATTCAACCCTCCGCTCGAATCGAATCGCTCCTTTGCCCTTGTTCGCTTTCCTCTTTGGGGAATTTGTTTTGTCGAGGTTCATCCTTGGCCCTTTGAGATACACGATCTTGGCATTTGGCACCTTGTTGGACAAACCACCGAAAACGACTTACACCGCGACGACACCTTTTTCGACACGCTTCGACAATATGGCGGACGCTGCTGATAGCTGCAATGGCGATCCCGTCGACCTCGGCCGCAAGGGCCTTCGAATCGGCGCCATCTTCATCATCATGGCCGCTTCCATGATCGGCGCCCTCTCCCCCGTCTTCCTGGCGCGGCAGAAGAAGATCCCCGTCCCCAAGTTCGCCTTCTTCATCTGCAAGTTTATCGGTACCGGTGTCATTATAGCAACAGCCTTTATGCACTTGCTGGTGCCGGCTGTTGAGGCGCTGACCGATCCTTGTCTCGAGGACCGTCTGGGTGGATATGACTGGGCTGAGGCGATTGCCCTCATGACTGTTATCATCATGTTCTTTATCGAGATGCTTGCCACTCGGCTGAGCAACGATGATATGGAGCATGACCACAAGATGGATATCGATGCCGACCTTGACCCTGCTATGGACATTGTCGCCAAAAAGTCGAGCAGCCCCAAAGCTGAGGGACTCAAGCAGGCCGCTGATGTCGAGATGGGTCAGCGCCAGTCCGGATTTGCCCCCGTCGGTGATAGCCATCTTGCCCACGGCCGCGAGCACAAGGAGGGTGATTCTCAGGGCGGCCTCGCTGGTCAGCTCCTCGCCATCTTCATCCTCGAGTTCGGTGTCGTGTTCCACAGTATCTTCATCGGCCTCACCCTCGGAACCATTGCAAGCGATGACCTCACCGTCCTTCTCGTCGTCCTCGTCTTCCACCAGATGTTCGAAGGTCTAGGTCTCGGCTCCCGACTGGCCGTCGCTCCCTGGCCCAGCAACCGACAGTGGATGCCCTACCTCCTCGGGCTCATCTTTGCCCTGTCGACCCCCATCGGTATCGCTGCTGGAATTGGCGCCAAGCCCAACAACGCCAACGACCAGAAGCTTGTCAATGGTATCTTTGACTCCATCAGTGCTGGTATCTTGATGTACACTGGTCTGGTCGAGCTCCTGGCCCACGAGTTCATGTTCAACCCCTACATGCGTCGTGCTCCCATCAAGATCCTGTTGACTGCATTTGCCTGCATTGCGTTTGGCGTTACCGTCATGGCTATTCTGGCCAAGTGGGCTTGAGGAAGGATCCGAGTATAGAGATGTTGAGTCGGCCTGGCTGACTTTGAGTCAAGAGGTGGATTTGGTGGGATCGAATTTCTGAGCAAGATCCATCTTGTCCGACCTACCTACATACCTACCTGTTTTCTCCAAGGTGGCCCCTTCCCAACTCTATTTTTGCCAGACATAAAGTCGCTTTTCTTATAACCTCGCCTCGTCCCACACTCTTCTCTTCTCTACCCATCACCATACAAACTTTAGAAGATCGCCCGATCTCTTTAATCACCATGTCTTATTTTTCCAATAGTGTCCGGCGCGTACCTACATTCTCGCTCCAAGTATCCCGCACTTTTCCAGCACTAAGAAGAAACCTCCATACTACCCGTCGCCTTTCCCAGGCCAAGCCCGACAAGCCCCATACCCAGGCTAATGAATCTCCCCATGCGCAACTACTACGGGCACTTAAAGACCACGACATCGCAAAGGAGAAAGCGCTTCAGGCACTCCCGTGGTATAAACGTTACTGGAAACAAGTTCTGAGATCAGGGGTCTAGAGCCATGGAGGTTAGGTAGGGTCTATAGAAAGATTACCTTGTGAGTCCACTTATTCTGCCATATCCTATATATACCTATGCTAACTATTCACCAGTCTCTTCGAGACTATCGACGCAAGTCGAGGCAGTCCAAGCCAGAAGATGATGACGATACCGACGGAGATGACTGAGGATGCCATGCTATGGGCCGTGGATGGGCCGTGGGTGTGAGAATTTGGCAATAATGGGACACTACTGTTATGGGATGGTAGCAAGTAGCGAATATCAATCAGCGTTCAGTACTTGAAAGATCCTGGGATGCGAGACTTGACCACTTAACGCGGGCGCGTAAAGCACCTGCAGTTAGCCTGGGTGACAGTGGTAAAAGCCAGCCGACGTCCAAGCTACTTAGTTCTTACACATGTGAAATATAGGGAGAACTGGATGCTTCAGAAGCACCTTTTTATGCATAAATTTCGAGGCAGAGATCTGCAAGTCCTTAACTTACACGATAAGAACGTGTATTGGTTTCCCGGATGCTCGTGATAAAGCCCCACTTAGAGCTACAGTGCACTTCCTCCAATAAACTGTGTCGTCAACACTGTCCTTAGTCATCATTCTGTGGACTCCCCCGCTAGGGCCGCAAACCCTACCCTGAAAAGTTCACGAGTTCTGAGATGGTCGAATTGCTTCAGCCGAGCTCACCAACTGACACGTTCGACATTCAACCACCCAACGCACCACCTAATCCCCCCCATCCCCTCCAACAATACCGCAAAAATGGCCGGCGGAGTTACCGTTCGCGATGTCGATGTAGGTACTCCCTGAAAACAGCACAGAACGACATTTCGACGAAAAATACAAATACACAACCTCTCGACGACTTGGCGACACAATCTTCCAAGAGAAACCGCCTGCCTCGCACCACGAGCCGCCGCCGTCGCCGCAGCGCGAAATGCGTTTATACAACTGACCGCTGCGTCGGCCCGGCCGTCGGTGCGATGCCGCAGGTCGGAAACAAATGGGATTGAGGAGCAGGCGCGAGGGGGTCGAAAGACTTCTGACGACGGAATCATTGCTAATGGGTATTGTGTGTCTCCAGGCGCAGAAGTTCATCACTGCCTATGCTGCTTTCCTGAAGCGCCAGGGCAAGCTGCCCATCCCTGGTGAGAAATCGTGACCCCGAAAATGCTGGAGATGCCTGCTAACCCTCCCCAGGTTGGGTTGACACCGTCAAGACTGGTGTCGCCAAGGAGCTCCCTCCCCAGGACATTGACTGGTACTACGTCCGCGCCGCCTCCATCGCCCGCCACGTCTACCTCCGCAAGACTGTCGGTGTCGGTCGCCTCCGCAAGGTCCACGGTACCGCCATCAACCGTGGCTCGCGCCCCTCCAAGCACGTCGACGCCTCCGGCTCCGTCGACCGCAAGGTCTTCCAGTCCCTCGAGAAGATTGGTGTTCTCGAGCAGGACGAGGAGAAGGGTGGCCGACGCATCACCCAGGCCGGCCAGCGTGATTTGGACCGAATTGCCCAGACCACCGCCGAGGCCGAGGAGGAGGAGGAGGATGACGAGTAAAAAAAAAACAAGCAACCAGACTTGCCGGGTAGCAATGGATTTGGGCGTTGGGTCATAGATTTTGTCATGTATGAATGAGATTCCCCCGACAATGGGTCATTCGGTTTGATCAATTAGGACCCGTCCACCTGTCGTCTCAATCTTGAAGTTGCTGTCGGTGAATGTGATGCTGGCTTGTGTGAATGTCACTCAGATAAGCGTGTGTTGAGCTCCTCACTTCTTTGCATCTCTCAACTACACAACTCAACTACACAACTCGTCATCTACAACATTGGCTAACCTCGCCATCTGAAGCCATCACGACGACTGAGCTGCTCTCAGGCGGCCAGCCTTACTCCTTACTCCTTTCTCAAAGAAGCTCATCGTTGTTCGCTATGAGCGCTCATTTCATCGTTGAAGCTTGAGATTTTCACTCTCCCGGGGGCACATCTCAGAGTTCAAGTGTGTGGCTTCTCCCCTCAAGCACACAACTCCGACACTCATTCAACTTCATCCATCGTCACTCGATGCCTGCGTGAAGCCTTTTCATGTTCGAGTCTCACTGTTCATCCCGTCTCTGACTTTCATTCATGTTGCGAGACTCGGCGACTTCTTCTTGAGTTGTCTACTCGTCATCTTGGCCCAACGTGTGCGAGCGGTGCAAGAGTTTCAGGAGAACACAACTCTTCTCTTACCTACGAGGGATTTCTGCACTCGCTGAAGTGATTAAGCGCCTCAGACTTTGTTAACAATCTTTCTACTCTGGCTCTCTTGCTCTGTGAGTTGCACCCCAACTCCCGACTTGATTTAGAAACTCACACTCCTCTCGGCCAAAACCACAACTCCATCTACTCTCAGGTCACGATCACATTCTTTCTCTTGAGAGAGAAAAAATCAACAATGTCAACCTTTCAAGAGGTCATCGAGGTGCCCCCAACCTTCATCTCAAGCATCGCAACTCAACCTCCCCCCATCTACTTCCACCACATCATCGACCCCGAAGCCGCAACCCTAAAAGTCCAGGTGCCAGGCGCAAACCTCAGCTTCAAGTTTACCCACCGCCGCGCGAAGAGGGTCGTCAGGCTGTCTCAGATCGCGCATCAGCTCGACAACAAGACCACGGGCTTCCTCGCCCTCGTCAGCCGCTCTCGTGAGAGGGTTGTTCTCGCGGCTGCAGAGTCTGGGCATGGCGCGGGGCGTTATGGTGATCTTTTGGATTCTCAGAAGGGTGTGCTTAGAAATGACATCTGGACTAGACGTGTCATTGCCTTTGGGAAGACTCTCGGGTTGCGTATGAACCGTCCCTTTGACGGTATGGGTCGTACGCCCGTCGCTAGACTCGGCGGAGTCTTTCTGGGCTCTCACGTTGAAGTCAAGCTCGCCGTTCACGGCATATGCGTCCTCCTCAGCATGTTTGGCATCACAAAGGACTTTGACAACGTCACTGCTGAGCAGCTTCGTCGACTCCGAACTGCTCGCTGGGAGGATGGATCACGACCAGTCTTTGAAGTCTACTTTTCCCGAAAACACTGCCACCCTTGTCGAAGCCTGGCCCAGAAGCTCTCCGAGATGACGGGAGTACCCATCAGACTCCTCTGGAAGCACCGTCTCATCACAAAGACGTACCCCCCATCCTGCAAACCCATAGGTCCATCCCGACCCCTCGACAACACCCAGCCCGAGCTCATCGTCGTCGACAGCCAAGATCTAGACTTTGGCGACGAAACGTCCGACGTAGAGACCATCTCAGACGGCGAAGATGACGATCCCATTGACACAATCGACCTCACGCAGATACGCTCCGCGTCCCCGGACGACCAAGACCACTCAGACCAAATCGACGCCCTCATCGACGGCCTGGCCTATCGGGTCGGCCAGATGGAAGCGTCCCCCGACGGAGCATCGGCCGCTATCGTCGAGTTCGCCGCCACCGTCCAGCGGCAGAAGCACAGAGCAGCCGCGGACATACCAAAGCCCCTCCCCGCGACGCCGGTCATAGAAGACCCAGCCGTTGCTGGAGAGAGACACACGTGGCCTCTTGCGCGAAGCACCTTCTTACAGGATGCCCAGACACGTAACGGTAGAGGGAAGAGCATTTCGCCATCTACCGGTCGAGGACGGGTTGTGAGAGAAAAGGTTCCCAGACGATACAACATGAGTGTCCCGGAAACGATTGTGCTGGACAGTGAGCCAGCACGAAGCAAGCCAAAGGGTCGTCAGCGTCCAAATCGTGCCTTTTACTGAGGTGTTTTGGCTTGGAGATGGTTGTTGTTGAGGTGTCATGTTCTCAAAACACCAGAGAGAGGGGTTGGGATGAGATGAGATGAGACGAGGTTAACAGACGAAGAGGGCAAGATCCCCCGAGAGCATCGTGTATGAAACTATCGAGTTGATGGTCTATCCGCATTAGATCCGTCAGAATTGCTAAAAACCTGTACTGTACTGTAATTGTATCTATCCCATTCTACAACGTCTTGCTCTGTGTGAGTCGCAAACCATCATCGTACACCTATAATATCAACTCATGGCGTCTCCTCGCTTTGAACGTCTTGAAGTAGCTTACGGAACCCTTCAGCCATCTCCTTCAACACCACGTCTACATCTGGAGCCTCAGGCCCCTCCTCCATCTCCCGAAGCGCCTCCTCGAGCGCTGCTTCTCTCGCCTTCTCTGCACCTGCTACCCCTATCTTCCCCATCGTCAAGGTATGCTTCACATCCTTTCCATGACGGAGGGGCCCCTTTGGCGTGCCCGGGGTGATGGCTGTGTCTTCCAGGAGACTCTGCCAACGCGAGAGATACATACCAGGTCCTGACATGTTGTAAGAGTCCGAGTCGTCGGAGTCGATGATGCGCTGGAGGCGACAGAGCGAGAGCGCCTGTAACTGGGCGAGATACGCAGCATGACCGTCGAGGGCGCCGAGAACAGGTTGTTGGGAAGCCTGAGGGAGTGACTGGAACAGGTCATTGAGTCGTTCATCCATGACGCTCATGTCAGCTGCACCATTGGCCTTCATCTCAGTAGCATTGGCCTTGTCTTGCTCGCTCAGAGTTTCGCAAGGTCTCCGCTCCTGTTGAAACTTGAGAATTGCATCTTGCGCCCACTTCCTCATCTCCTCCCACACATCCGGACACGACGCCGCAAGCGAGTGAACCCACTTGTACATGAGCCCTCGGTTCCTCATGAGCAGATCGACATAGTCATCCACACTCGGCATCCTCTCGGGCTTGGCGTCGCCGCCTATCAAGGACCGCAGGGGTGTCGAACTGCCCGCATCGGCTTTCTTGGGTTTGCTGGTCTTGATAAAGTCGTCGATGAACAGCTGGCCCGCCTCGACGTGTTCGCGGAGGTCTACCTGTGAGTGCACCGTCCGGAGGATTGGCTCATACGCATTAAAGACATCCTTGACCATCGCAGTGAATAGGTCAGGGGGCTGTCTGCATAGCGCAGCTGTGATGCTCTCACGGTCGCGGACGGAGAGCAAGGCAGAATAATACTCGAGACACTGGGCGTGCTTCTGGTCGGTGAGCTCGCTCGTCAGGGCTGGGTTGGAGCCGTTGAAGATGGCGGTAATTATAGACTGAGAATGCTCTGCGCTAGCATTCCTCACCGTCTCGTGCTCGTCACGGCCCAGGGCAATGTACTGCCGGATCGCCTCGAGCATCTCGTCACTCGGCCGTTCCTTGGCTTTCTCGACCTTGTCGGCACCCTTGCGGAACTCGCCGGCGTCCCAAGATAGCACGAGGGAGATGATGCGCTGCAGCAGGTTCATGCCGTCGTCAGCGTTGGCCGTCAACCCGATCCAGTTGGTGACGCTGGTGACGCTCAGCTTGGCGAGGAGCAGGCGCATCATGGCACTGATCATGGTGGCCGCGTTTCCCATACGCAGGGTCTGCTTGACCATCTTGTAGGGGACAAGGTTATGGACGTTTTCGAGCAGCTTGAGGAGGTATTGGCCCTCAGGGGAGAGGACAAATATGTGATGGATCAAGGTTGCGAGGCTGGGCTGGTCAGTGGCGAACCTACTCGACGAGAGGAGACATACTGAATGATGGCATACTCTGCCGCAGCCTTGATGACCGGAGAATGGGACTCGAGGTCATCAGTCTTGCTGAAGTGGTCAAACATGTCGTCGACCAAACTCCCATAGATCAACCCCTCAACCACGTCGTCCCACGCCCTCACGAGGTCCGCAGCCTTGGTCCGATCGTAATCCTCCTTTTGATAGCCACCTTTGGCCTTCGTCTCTGGCCTGTGTATCCTCTTGACGCCTCCCAAAGCTCCTCGCCCGATCATCTCGAGCAACCCGCTGGCCCCAGTCGCCAAAACCTTCCTGGTCCCCAACGCTCCCTTATCATAGCTGTCCGACAGCTCCGCCTCCCCCAGTCTCGACAAAAGACCCTGCACCCTGACGGACCAAAACTCGCGCGGCAGCTCCCTCACGCCCGGGAGGAGCAGTACAAATCGTGACAGCATCGTCTGCAGAATAGGCGACGCCGACGGCCCGCCATCCTGCTCCTTGCCCTCGCCGCTGACGACAGGCTCCTTGACGGCCACCGGCGTCCTCGACCGCGGTGTCGCAGGCGCAGAGTTGGCGGGCGTGCCGGCCCAGCTCCTCCAACCCGTGCTGGGCGCCGCGCTCGGCGGAGCCTGGGGCACGACCGTGGTCCTCGCAAAGGGATATCCATAGCCCTTCACGGCGTCTGGAAACTTGAAGCCCTCGATCTCGGCGTACGTCTCATGATGGGTTAGAATATCCAAGAGCGCATGCGTCTGCTCGGGGGCCAGAGTGGCAGGCGTCATGGCCATGGTGGCTGCTGTTGCATCGAGGGGTCCTCCACGTGTGTAGGTGGATGTAGGTCAGGATAGTACGGATAGCCGGGGTTGAGAAGCGCCGCTGATGGAAAGGAAACCCTTGTTCGCCTGTGACGTATCTCCCGGCTTTGGCTCTAATTCAAGGTTGATACTTAGGACTTTGGACTTGATTGAAGGGAGAGTTCTCTTGTCCAAAAAGGCCTCTGCTACTTTTGTAGTGTTCCTGCCTTGAATAAAGTGTCAAGTTGTTTGGAAGTAGATACGCTCAACTCGAGTCGCAAGCGGTGACGTCGTCTGAATGGCCACCCCCCCTTGACCTCAACGTTGCCTAGCCTATTTGGGTCTAGTGCCCCACCGTTTAAAATCCTGCCGCCTGAGGTGCACTGTCCTTCTGTACCACCATTCTTTCTGTCAACCTTCAACTTGTGTTACTCATTCCCCATTTTGAGCCTTCATCATCGCCATCAATAGCATTATACCTCGCATCGATTTTTTTACATCATTTCTATTGGAAATGCGCATGACAATCTATCATTCAATCTACTCGACACAACTCAGCAGGCAAAACAGCAATTTGTCTGAACAATACGTGTATAATCATTAACAAAAGAAACGGCCGTCACTACCAAGTACAATAATTATCCCTTCAGTTTTTCCTAACCAAGCCCCGGTCTTTTGGTGCTTTATCCATGCATCTCCGTTACCATCGTGGTATCAAGAAAACAAATTGAACACAACTCAAGTGTTTGAGAATGGGTATAACGTCAACAATGCTTCGCCGCCTCTTCCCTGTCGCCCGTCTGCGTCTTCATCACTGTCACCCTAGATAGTGCTGATGGGCTGGCCAGTAGGCAGGGCCTGACCACCATACGCGGTGTGACCGTTTCCGAGGCCATACCCGTTACCCGCCGAGTGCGAGTGCTTGCCACTGCCGTTCAGGTGATAACCATTGCCGTTGCCATTGAGGTCTCCCTTACCGTCCAAGGCACCATTACCACCATGGCTGTGGCCATTGCCAGTGTGGCCATGGCCGTTGCCAGTGTGGCTGTGACCGTTGCCAGCCTGGTGGCCATTACCGGAGAGGTAAGAGTCGTTTCCAGTGTCAGTGGCACGGGGGCCATGATCCGACACAGGATGAGCCTTGCGCTGGATCTTGGGCGCAGGCGGAATGTCGGTGCTCTTCTTCGCCGAGCCGATGGAGAAGACAGGACTCTCCCACTTGTCGCCCTTGCGAGCAAGCTCCTTGTACTCGGTGGCCTTGGTACTGATGCCACCAGGGAGGGAGATGTTGGGGAAGATGCTGTCCTCCTTGGTCATGGCGATGTTGGCCTTCTTGTCCTGGGTGACCTCCTCAGCCTTCTTCTTGCCCTTAGCCAGCTGCTGCTGAGCGGCGGTGTAGTAGCGGTTATAGATGTTGGGAGCATTCTCAGGGTCGCTCTTGGCCTCGGCGGCAGCGTGCTCAGCCTCCTGCTTGATCTGGTACAGCAAGGCATCGAACTTGTTACACTGGTCCTTGATGGCCTTCTCAACAGCCTTCTGCAGAGGAGGGCGGATGGCCTTGAGCATGAGCGGCTTGACCAGGGCGAAGAGAAGCTTGTGGTTTGACTTCTTGATCTTGATCTGGAGCTGCTTAAAGTCGACATCAACCTTGTCAATCTTGAAGTAGTTCTGACGATCCTTCTTCTCAGCGGTAGACACCTTCATCTTGAAGGAGAAGCCATCACCAGGCAGGATGATGTCGGCGACACCAGTGTCAGTGATGGAAGGGAAGCCCGTCTTGCGCTTGACGTGGAAGCTGACGTCGCGCAGATCCATCTGAATGCCGGCCACCTTGACCTCAATGGTCTGGTGGTTCTTGTTGGCAACCTTCTTGCGTCCCCAGCGGAAGTAGTGCTCGCTCGACAGCTCAAAGATGTTGGGTGCAAAGTTGTCACTCTCTAGAACGAGGTTCTCGATGATGGCATCGAACTGGGGATCGGTGTACTCAATGCGGGGAATAGGAATGTAGGCAATGTTCTCAAAGACAGCTGGAAGGATCACATCCCTCAGGTCCTTGATAAGATGGGCCTTGAAGACAGGCTTTCCATCCTCATCGTTGCCCAGGTCCTTGAAGAGCTTCTGAAGAGACTGTGCGAAGGCCTTGTTCTGAGCATCATGGTCAAACTGGTCGGCAAGGAACTTCATCTCATCGACAACACGGTCAGTGTGACCGCGGTACTTGTCGCGGAGAAGGAAGCGGCCCTGCTCGTAGAGATGATCCCACTCGCGAGTCGACTCATCCTCAAGGATGTAACCTTGCTGGAGCAGGCAACGACGGATATAAGAGTCCAAAGCCTTGAACCAGTCCTTAAGTTCTCGGTCATTGTCGGCATCGCGGTAGATCTGACCGATCGACTCCCAAAGATCCTCAGTCGAAGTGCCGTTGGCGAATCGCTCAATGATAGTGCGCAAATCGTACTCGGCAGCTGAGAATCCGGAACGGGCTTCCTTGGCGGTATCAGCGGATCCCTGACCGTAGTTGCGGCCGTGCTTGCCGTAGGTCTCAGCCAGACGGAGGAGAGTCTGGATGGCCTGGGAGTAGTCCTCGTGCTGCTGGCACTCAAGAATCATCTTCTTGAGGCGCCAGATGGTCTGGTCCTTGCGCTCCTGAGGCATCTTCTTGTTGAAGTACTCACGGGCGCGGCGACGGTACTCCTCGTTGCGCTGAAGAATGTTCTGCTTGGTCTCGGGATCAACCTTATCATCAAGCTTGGCCTCGGCGGCCTGCTTGGCAGCACTCTTTCCAGCCTGAGGATCAACATTCTGGGCAGCATCGCGGGCGTCAGCGGCGGAAGCAAGGCCGGTGACCTGGGTATAAGTGCCCTGCTGTCCCTGCTGTCCCTGCTGTCCCTGCTGAGGAACGGCCGCGTTGACGCCGGCGGCAGCAGTGTCCTTGACGTCTTCCTTGGGGTTTCCGCTGTAGAAACCCTTGGCCTGGTGCTTGAAGTTGTCCTTGGAAAAGTCAGGAGCCTCGTGCCAGACATTGTCCTGGGCGGGCTCGTCGACCTGTCTGAGCTGCTCGTCCGAAGGGCGGACACGGGCAGCTGTGTTGGTAGCAGCGTCGCCGGCAATGTCGCGCAGGAGAATGGTGGAATCCTGAACTGGATGGGTTGTTAGTGCAACTGTCAACCTACTCCTTGGAATAACTTACGAAGCTTTCGGAACTGGCCGTTGGTGATGAGCAGAGTACCAAGAGTCCTCAGGCCCTGGAGAGCCTCATCACCGTCCTTCTTGGCGGCGTCCTTGCTGATGGGAGCATTGGGAGCATTGACATTCTGGGCATCAAACTGAGTGGTCTGCCAGATAAAGTCCTGGATCAAGTTGCCCTCGTTCTTGGATAGGAGAAGGTGTTTGGCTTGCTGAATAACATCGCGCGCATCCTTGACGAGAGCCTTGCCATCTTCGGAGAGCTTGTCGTGGGGACTCGAGAGGGCGCGCGAGGAGAGGAAGCTGCTTAGGGCGACGTCAATTTGGTCGTTCTGAGATACTGTTAGCGCGCTGCTGTCGATAGTCGGAGTTTGTGACCACTTACGGAGGGAACTTTGCCGTTCTGAAAGGCAGAGGCAATGCCGTAGAGCTGGAGCTTTCGGTTGACGTCGGCCTCCTTCACCTCGGTGTTTGTGGGCTTGTTGACGTTGGCGTTGGAAGTCATGATGGCGACTGGGTGTGGGTGTGTATTATTACGTCGCGAGATGGTAGTTGGTATTTTCGACCAGGAATGGATAGAACGACTCCGATAGGATTGACGACGGCCAGAAAAATGTTGTTTACGTCGGTCCTTGAGGTAGAGGAAGCAAACGGGAGAGCTGTTGGTATGATAGGTATCGTAGGGTATGGGGTATCACAGAAAGTATGGTATTATTCGTGAGTAGGGAGAATTGGGTATAATTGCTTGCGACTTCCACAAAGTAAAATGAGAATGGATGTTTGATGGGATTATGAAATGAGGGAAGAGCTCCAAGAGACGGGTAGGAGCGATGCTGGATTACATATACTTTTCTGGATGACAGCGGAGGCAGGCACAAACAGTACCTTGCTCGGGACTCGAGTTACACATTGACCACATTGACCACATTGACCACATTGACCACATTGACAATGGATCCATCCATCCATCCATCCAACTTGATCATAGGCCAAGCGGGAGTTGGCTGGATCCGGGCCCCTTCGTCTGGGAGGGAGTGACGTTGACGTTTGCTAAGGGAGACGAGCCGCTGATCGAGGACGTCATCGGCCAATTTGTCGCAGAACCACTAATTAAGATGCCTACCTCCAGTACCAAGTCACCTACGTAGCACGCCTACTGTGCAGTACAGGACGCTACCACACGCGCTACCCGTTCAATTCGCCATGATTTGATTGCCCGGGCTGCTTTCATTTCCTTGCTTGCTCCGGCTGGCGGCTCAGTGCTGTCCGGAGCGAACCCTGCGGCGCAGCAGGGGTCGAGCAGATATCCATGGATCCTCGCAGGGCAGAAGCTGAAAGAACAAGGGTTTTCTTTTCTTTTTTTCCTCCTACTGCGATTCGCGTCCAATTGGAGGTGACACCATGCGCCAGGGGAAAAGAAACGGCGGCGTCGAACCTGTTTGTTCATGATGCTACCCCGACGACGTTCTGGGGCCCCTACCAAACAAGACGATGCTCTTGTTACGCTTGATGTTCTCTTCTAACCCACCGTTCTGGTTTGATGGTTCGATCCAAAGAGTGGGTTGCCCTGGGAAAACGACCTAGATCAAGTGTTGCTGCTACTGCTGCTACATGATGTCTCACCAGCCCCTGGCTGCCTCGCCGAAAGCAGGGTGAGACAAGAGCGATTCCTTCACCCGCTTGCGCCTCAACGCTTCGGCTGCTATGTGGACGGACATCTGTTGGTGATGCAGGTCTGACTCTGTGTGTCGGCATCTTGTGCTTTGTTATCCATATGATGCTCTTTTGGATCAATGCTACTCTGCTAACCTGGAGCCATCTCCGGCTGCTTGACATGATCTCCAGCCCCGTCTCCGCCCACAGACATGGTAGGGAATCGACAAGGGAGCCTCTCGATATTCTCCAATACCAGACAGGGATCCTTTCTTGGCTGGAATGGGCTACGGGAGAGCTAGCACAGACTGATCTCTTGGTGTTGTCTCCACCAAATAATAATAAAAGGCCAAGCCATCATGGACCTCTGCCAGGAGCCTTAGCATCGTCATCACCCATGGATTTGACCCAATAACACGTAATTGCCAACCGCTCCCTGCTTTTCCCTCTCCTTTGGTCGCGTCGCGTGGGCTGATGCTGCGATCGCATCAAAAGCTTGGCTCGCTGGACATGAGAGTGAGCGATCCATGACGTCACCGGCCTCGACCAACCTCTACACAGTCAGTACTTCCAGCACACCTTGATCCCCAGCCCAAGATGCCGTCCGAGCGGACGTCCAAGAGGTAATACACCAGTCACGGTGCCTCGACTGAGCCTGCCGACGTCAGGTACCCCTTGTTGATGTGCTGTCCAGGCTACTGTCCTGTACTGTACCATCGCAACGACAATCGTGATCCATTAGGAAATCCTCGAGCTAGGATGGTGTCGAGCTGGCACCGATTCCGACAGCCAACAAGCACGACCGTCCCATTTCCAGACCCAATGATTCCATTTCCGCTTGACGTTTCTGCAGAGGCAGCATCCACACTCCCAGTTAATCCCCGACCAGCAATGCGGAAGACGGGAAGCATGTGAACGCTGGGCCATCGCAGCTGAGGGTGACGTCTTGGTGGTTGTCTCGGCAGGATTTAGCTCTGAGCCACTGAACGCATCAGACACCAACACGCACGATACTTTGCGGGTTCCCCTGCCTTTTCTTTCCAAACGGACCGGCTTGCAAGAAGCTCTCCCCCCCCAAGTCACCGAAACCTCAACCCAAAACCATCACGCCTCACCTTGCCTTCTCCGGCCGCCGGCTTCTAGCGATCATTGCCTAGTCGGGGGCTGGAGACAAGAAAACTCCCTGGGCACAACGTGCTCTGTCGCACGCGCGTCGCATCTAGATTCCCGTCTAGATTCACCACCTCGTCTCGTGAGGCGCCACAGGTAGCACTGCCGATGGCTGGGAGCGCACACATGGCCTCACGTTAGAGGCAGCCCGTCTGGGTAGAAGCATTGGATAATCACTGCAACGGTGAATGCCGTGAACGAGGACCCTGCAAATGAACGGCACTGAAATTTGTGTGCCATCGCCTTTCTCATCGCCAAGCCGGGAGGTCTTCCTACGGGTATGCAGCCTGGGCAAACAACATCCCCGGCATCCATGTTGCGTGACAGAGAAAGCTCAATTTGAATAAAGGTAAATGAATTGAACCCTCGTGATGATCATAAGCCACTGGGTGAGGAAATAGGTTGCGCGGTTGTTAGCTGAAAGATATATCAATATCCCCAGTCAAAGGATGCCACATAAGTTTTCCTGGAAACATAGCAAATAGTAATCAATATTTTTCTTCGAGCTCTTCTTTATCTTGGACGTTGGGAAACTCTAGTGTAGACAGGCACATAACGGCCATGCTTCATTGACTGCATAAACAACATCGTCTTGCCTCCGGACGCTAGACCCACTTCCCCGGATCTCCGCCCCGGTCTATCATCAGGCCGGGGTCATGGGCATCTCAACCCCGCAACAGAGCACCAACTACCTCCGCGAGAGAGCAGGAGCTTTGCATATAGGAGCAATCATGCCTAAATAAGTGACACGGGAGAGTTGATGATAGGCACAAGATTCTTCTCAGCTTTGTGGAGGAACAACCTCGTAATTGTAGCTGCCACTTGAGACTTGTTTGTCACGGATATCTGGATATGTCCCCGGCCTTTTTGCGAGCCTGGTGTCATGGTCGTCCTCCTTCCCTGAACACATTCCTAGTCTCTCCAAGATTCAAGGCGAGGTTTCTATGCGGTATTACCATTGCAAACGAGCTCTTAATCAAGAGGAGCGCTTCTTCCTGGACCAGGGCTGTCAACCCGTCCCCATCGGTATAGAAGCCCACATTCGTTTAGTATGAAGAGCATTCGCCAGATGATAACTTATTGGCACATGCGAGGACATTCAACACTGATATTGAGCGATCAAAAACAAGCGAGTGCAAAGGATACACAGTGCCTCTTTATTCACCGGTGAACGCCATCTATGCCGTTTGTTATGCTACGCGCATTCCCAAAATCCAGTCCGTTATGCTTCGTTACGATGTAGGGTTCTCCTTAGATCCGAGCCCGTTGAAGACGCTGGCCTTGACCTGGCTCGCAATCAGACCAGACCGCTCTTTGGTGGCGATGAGGTTTGCATCCTTGGCCAGCTTCTCCACTGCCTTGTCGGTGTTCTTCGTCCCGCTCCGCATCATCATGCTCTGTGCCACTTGATTGCGTGCTATGCCCATCGTGGCTTCTTTGATCTTGGAGCTCAGGTCCAGGACCTGCTTGTTTCCGTAGTCGCGATTCGTGAGGAGGGGGTTCTGGCTGAGGGTCTGGACCCAGTACTTGTGCCAGAGAAGTTCGAGGAGATGCGCATCGAGCGAGCTCTTAAAGTGCGAGACCTCGACGCTGTAGTAGCGGCTTGAGTGGGCGCCGAACTCGGCCGCCTTGGCGAGGGGCACCGCCTGGAAGCCATCGGGAGTCAGACCGCCAACAGGATCCGCCTTGTAGTTAGCTGGGTAGGTTCTGAAAGCGCCAATCTCCACCTTGCCGGCGTTGATTGTGCGATCAGGGTCAATGACAACAGCCAGGAAGGGATCCTGATACTGCTGCTGCATGGCCTCTGTGTCCACATCGATACCACTGAGCCAGCATCCGTATCCGGGGTGGCTATGGTACCAGCCCACGACGTTTTCTTGACGGCCCTGCGCTCGGCAAAGGTCCAGGTATTCAACCAGGTATTCGTTTGCCTCTCCCTGAGCGTTGACTCGGGTCTCTGTTCCTTCGACGGGCAGGCGGAAGGCATCGGTGACGACAAAGGTGTCCTGATCAATATAGCCTTGCATCAGGCCCATGACCTCGAGATTGCCGCCAGAGCGCGCGTGCATGGTCATCTTGATGAGAGCGGTGGCGCTGATTCGGACATGTTTGAAGTAGTTTGGATCCTTGGTCCACGGTCGGGCAGCGGCGATTGTCTTCTGACCTGCGGCATCGTAGTTGTAGAGAGCGTCGCGTTTGGGATCGATCAACTGAACGTTATTGTCCAGCTCTGCCACATGTGTCAGTACCATTCAACGTGGTGGGAGTGAGTCCTTGTAGCATACCCCACGCTTTTAAAGCCGATGCCTCCATCGTGACAACCCCAGGTATTTCCTGGGTATGCGAGTGATGGAGATGCAGAGGAAGAGTTGATGTTGGTGGCGATGCAGGCAGTCGACCGAGCCAGGAGCGGGGCTCTCTTGCCGCCTGCTGCGCTTATCGATAAGAGCTAAGTTGGGGCGCTCCACCAAAAGCTGACATCGCCAAGGTACCTGCAGGCTACAACCAACCAATCTCACCAATCTCACGAATGCATTGATCTCTACTTGGACTTTGAATTGAACGAAACAACTTGATTAAATAACTAAGACTCATAAAACGACCATACAGAGGCCAAACATTACGCGACACGACCTAAACCGCGCTCTCCGAGACAGCGGTATTCATCGCAACAGAAGAAGAATACACCGGACGCTGGATCCCCAGGCGGAACCGGGGAACTCGGTCCATGCGGTTCAGAGCAGTCGTGGGCATCCTCAGCACCGTCTCGCGGTACATGGTCTGCGTCTCCCACTCATAGGAGCATCCGATGGCTCGCTGCATACCACCCTCGGAAGCACAGAACATGAGCGTCACGGGGGGTCTGACGGCCTCGAAGAGCGTCAGCTCCATGTTGTAGGTGTCGACAAGGGTGAAGACCTAAACTCTGTCAGCGATCATGGTACGGAAATTGGGGGTTCAGCTTCTTACCCTCTTTTCGCCGGGACGGGCATTCTTGGCCGCTTCAACCTTCATTCGGATCTCGGGGTCCTTGGTAGGGTCAATACCGACACGCTCTCCATACTCGTTGACGACGCTCCGGCTCAGAGGGCTTCCATGGGTGCTCCAGGAGAATCGCCCAAAGTTGCCGCCAAAGATGGAGCGCTCGATGGTTGGGGCGTTGAGGTGGCCCTCGAAGCCAAACATCTCAGCTTGCGTGTCGGCAAACTTGCCGCCGTAGATGACTCGTACCAGACCAGGCGTGATCATCCAGATATAGAGGAACAGGAGCAGGAAGATGACACCAGGGGCGATGGTGCTTGCGCCGTACGGGCCGGCCGATGCGCCGGTGGCGATGAGGGCAATGGCGATGATGAAGAAGGCACCATTCCACTCGACGGCGAGCGAGGCAAGCCATCTCTTCAAAGAAGGTCCGGTCGACCAGTAGACGGGGTAGAAGGTCTTCCATCGGATGGAGATGCCCCAAGCCCCGTCAATGACGATGGTGTCATTCTCTGCAATGCCAGCAACCTGGCAGTAGGGGGTGATGTCCCAAAGCGAGGACTCGTAAGCATCCTCCATGTTGTACCATGGCTGATCGTTGTCTACAGGCAGAGTGCAGATGTAGCGCTCGAGAAGCCTATCCGAATCGTTGGCCAGGGACAGTCTGGAAAAGGCCTGGAAAGCAGTGTCGGTTCGGTCAACCTGGGGTCGAAGCCTCAGAAGACCCATGAGTGCGTAGGCCTGGTCACCAGGAAGATACTCAGTTGTGTGGCGGCTGTACAGACACTTGAGCGCGAGAACAGCTTGTTCCAGTCTGCTCAGGCTGATGGTGCCCAGGTAGTGGTCAATCAAGTGACGGGCCACATCTGGGTCCATGTAAGTCCAGACCTGGGCAGCAAACTGGTTCTTGGCAACCACGAGCGGCGACTGCAGGTCGGCATCACGAGTATAGATGGAGATGTTTCGGCCTGGGCTGAGAAGAACCTCAGGGAAGGTCCACATTCGGCTGCCCCATTCACGAAGGAGAGACTCGGTGTTGACCTTGCCCGAGGACGTCGCTGTCTTGCCTCTTCCGACGGCGATGATCATGCTGCTCGAGCCTCGGAGGACATCAGAGATGCGGTAAACCTATTGGCGTTAGTCAGGGTGGCAACGGGACGGGCCTGTCAGCACTTACATCAGACTCCAGCTCACCCTCATCGCGCATGCAGCTGCAGGCGATCCAGTACGCGGGCAGCTTCGCAGCTCGGCAAGCCGTCTCAGCAATGTGGTGGAGAGCAATCATGTCCTGCTCAGAGCTGTGGCTGAAGTGCTCGGTCGAGTAGGCGACAAACAGGTAGGCCAGGTTGGCATCCCGGCCATCGCTGTTCTCCCACTCAACGACACTGCGGACGTCGACGCCTCTGTTCTCGTCGTTGAAGGGCTCGCGAAGGAAGCACAGGTATCGCGGGCGCAGCATGCGATAGACCTGGTTGTTCCGGGCCATGAGGGAGAGGCCCTTGTGGTTCTCGAGCAGGTTGCTCCAGACCTTGCAATCGCCGTGGTAGTTGTACAGCACCGGGGCGTAGTAGAGGCTTCGCTTGATGACGGTGGGTTTGCCATCCCAGAACTAACATGGTCAGACGATACCTTACCAAAGAGAGAGAGAGAGACGACTTACCACGAGGGCCATGGCAAGGGCCGCAGGAAGAGCTCTGAGCACCATGATGCCCCAGTCTTCCCAGCTCTGGGGGTCATAGCTAAAGTCAATGACCCAGGTTGCGATTCGCACCTTCATGGGCGCAACCTTTCGGACATAGGTTCTCTTCCAAGTGGAAGTGCCCGGTCCCTCAAAGATCTCGTCGGTCGCTGCGACGTACATGTTGCGAAGGTAGCCATCGTTGTGGTGCAGATATCGATCGGACCGGGCCTTGTACGAGACACGACCAGCAAAGTCGCGATGTCGCATCTTGGTCTCGCTGTCGGTGAAGCTGTAACCGGGCTTCTGATACACCACGGGATTGCGCCATCGGAAGACGCTTCGGGGCTCAAAGAAGTGATAGGAGCCCTTGAGCTTGACGGGGAACTCCTTCTCGCCTTTCTATTGTCAACCTGTCAGCAAGCGCAATTGACACACGATTGGGAGTTATTTACTTCGCCATTCTCGGAGCTATTCAGAGGCGACAGCGGCGTGGCAGACACGGGGACGATGGCACCTTTGGTCTGCTAAGAAAAGTTCAATTTTGTGCCTATACGCAGAAGCAGCCGCGGAAGAGCTTTACCATTGTTCCGTCCTGCTGCCCATTGCCTTGTCCTTGTTGTTGATAGACGACACCCTGCTGCCCACCATAGGCCTGTCACGGTCAGCGATGCGAACGGTCAAGGGCGGGGCTGAGACAAACCATGGGCTGCTGCTGCTGCTGCTGCTGGTACTGCATGCTGTTTTGGTGCTGAACCTGTCCGAGGGGGATGGGTTGCTGCTGTCCTACGGGCACTGGATAACCGCCGGATTGGGCTGACAAAGGGCTCGTGGGAGGTGATACTGCTTGCTGATACGGATGTGTAAAGGGCTGGCTGGGGTATGACTGGTACATATATCATGGTAAGAAACGTTGGGACCGTTGCCAAGGACCAAGGGAATACTCACAACGACAGAACTGCCTGGAGTGTAGGCACCACCGTGCGCCTGGTGCGACACAGGAGGGGGTGGCTGCTGGTACTGTGAAAGTGTTGGCACAATGCAGGACTTATCAGAGGCATGGAAGCTTGCTTACATTGACCGCGTTGGGGTCGTAGGAACCTCCGTGTAAGTGAGCCTTGAACGAGTGTCAGCAGCGAGACAAGCCCGGGAGAGGAGGGAGACAGACCATGGTTATTGTATGCGAATTATGAAGAGGCAAAAGATAATGAATCACTCGCAGGCTTGATGAAGGGAAAGAAAATTGAAAATGAAAAAAGAAAAGGGGTCAAAGAGCTCGGGTGATCTCTCTCTGGCTATCTCTCTCTCGGATGGCCGCACGCTAATATGTTGACAGGACAAGGCGAAAGGGAAGGACTCTGTCACACCAACGGGGGGAAGCTCAAGGGGAGCTGAGGCTCCATGAAATGCAGCTAGCCGTCTCGTGACGGTGCCTGGACGGGCGTCAAGCAATGAGTCGAACGGGAAGAGGGGGGGCTGAATGAGTGCAATGTCCCCTCGCCACCGGAGACCTAGACCGTTTAGAGAACGGGGGTGGTATTCACAATCTACACAGGAGGGCCACTCGCGTCGCACGTTTAGGATCCCCAAGGGAGGGCGCATGTGATTGCTCCTGTGTGTCCAGCCTCGCGATGCGCCGGAGCCGTGATAGGACGGAGAAGTCAAAAAGACGTTCCGTCTGTGTGGTGTAGCGGCTTCCTCCGTGGTTGCTCCAGGCTGCCATTCCGGCAGATAGGAACTATTCAAAGCGGCTGAGCCCTTGAGGATGTCACTCCCGCGGATGATATTGGCTTCTCGTTGGGTAGGTCTCTTCAGCCGTGGCGCTATTGCTTGGCGCAACTCGGTCGTGTGCCACGGCGCCAACAGTCTCGACCACCCAGCCCTGCCAAGCAACGCAGCCTGGTTCTGAAATGTTTACCGCCATCTGGTTCTGGCTTGTTCAGCCCTAGACAGCCATCCATCCCCTTTCCGGAAGCGGCACGCTGGGGCGAGTTTGTCTAGGCAGGGATAACGCAGTAGCCCTACAGCAGACAGAGAGAAAGTCTTCCGGAGGTGCGACGATCCGCCCGGTTGGTGAGACCTGCACGGCCTCAGATCAAGGTTCGGCAGTTGCAAATAGTGTGTAAACTAGGTTCTATAGCGAATACAAGAGAGAGACCTCTGCCCTGGACCCCTGGCAAGCAAAGTTCGAGATCAGCCCTGGGAGCGGGCTCTTGAGCTAGACTAGACCATGGCCCAAGTGCAACCCAACCCAAGTGGTCGGGACAGAGGGGAACAACAATCTCAACTTATCAAGAAGCCCTACGCGAAGGGGAGACGAGCGAATAGGAGGAGGTGCACTTCCGCTTCTGGGGGAGTGGTCACACTGACAATGCATTTCCGTTCAGAGACGGCGATGCGGCGTTTGTAGCTGAAACATGGCGTTCGGTCTAGACGCAGCGTTTGTTTGGCTACTGGACAGTTAACAAATTCTGCAGGAAATAGCTCGACGCCATGAAAAAAGTCCTAGAATAGGTCGTGTGTAGTTCTGGCCTCTCCAGGACGCCTCGCGCCGGTTCGACGCCGTGGCTCGATAGTCTGAGACCCCTGAGGTGTCTGGCGGTAAACGCCCAATACTCGACTGTGTCAAAAAGACTGTCGAGGGCGAACAAGCCAGGCTTGGGTTTGTTGTCTAGCATAAACAGATCCACAGAAGAAGAAGAAAGAGGCAACTCATCATGTCGTGGACGCATAGAGAGAGTCCTCACGAAGCGTTTGCCCGGGAGGCGACGCAGACGCCCATCACGGTCGGTTTCCCGCAGTGGATGCTCAACATCTGGGAGGTTTCCCACGGTAAGGGACCGTTTTGTTTGTATAGGTTGAGAGATCTCTGGCCGCTGATCAGACGTAGATCATCCCGAGGGCCGTTGGTACCTGGAGCCAAATGCGCAGTGTCTCCGCCAAAAGGCGAGCTTGAGGATTGTGTAAGTTTGCGCCAGTTGAGAGCTCCAACCCACGACTTGGGGATGAATAACAGCGGGATAACTGAAGTATATGAACATGTTAAAAAATAAACTGACTCTTTCAAGCTTTGCTCCTCTGGATCTCCCCCGGCGAGATGCCCTCTCACAAACCCTCGAACTCTTCGACATCCTCCACATCCCAGGAGACTTCACCAAGGAGCGTCTCCAGTCCGTCAGCCACAGCTTCGGCAGGAGCACCGACCGAAATGGCTCCAGCTCGTGGTTCCACTTCCTGTGCAAGAACATCGACATCAAGCAGGATGGTGCGAACGCGCCCGAGGTGGACAACCGCGCCGCGACCATGGGATACCACCTGTCGACGCTGCCGCAGGCGGATTACAGCTGGCACCGCGCGGGCTTCTTCCTGAGGGTGGAGAATGATGGGAGTACTACTCTGGTTTGCTTTGGTGCTATGCCTAGGGTTCGGCAGAGGATCAATGAGTTTGTTGCTGCGAAGGCGTGGCAGCATGTTGTGACTGATCCGTACATTCTGTTTGACTTGCTCTTTGAGGCGCTGTACTTTGAAGTCGACGATACAGTCTGGAAGATGAACACTGTCTTTGGACCTCTAGAACACGCAAGTAACCCCCTCATTACTAAGTAGTCGCAAATCTAACTAACAAGAGCAGTTGATCCTCGAGTACGCAAACTCCAAAAACATCCGCAAGATGAGCTCCAAGATCCCCTTTGCAGCCATGCACAACTGCGCCAAGCACATCATCCACATCGCCGAGGCCATCGAATCGTGCATCATGCTCGTAGACGCCACCATCCGCAACGTCGGCAACCACGAGCACACGCGGCCCACGACAAACGAGCCAGTCCTCAAGCAGCTCCGCGAGACGCTCCAGTACCGCCGCTCGCTCTTCGACTCGAGCCAGCTGCGCCTCACAAGCCTCCAGAAGCGCATTGATAATGCAATCACTCTGTCGTTTAACCTCGTCACGCAGCAGGATTCCATGGTGATGATTCAGGACTCCAACTCGATGAAGGTGATTGCTGCCATCACCATGATCTTCCTGCCGACCACGGGCGTTGCTACGGTTATCGGGTCTCAGCTGTTCCTGTCGGAAGCCCAGGACGGCGGGAAGACGTGGAACGTGATGCTGACGCCGTTGTTCTGGACAATGTGGTGGGTATCGATTCCTCTGACCATCTTTGTCATTCTCCTGGCCATCGTCTGGCACTGGTGGGTGCACAGCGAGTCTCCGGCGGGAGAAGTAGGACAGGTCATAAGGAGAGCGACGACTTTCAGTTCTTCCAATACCAAGGCGGAAAAGTGAACAAGTCTATGTATGTGCGGTAGCTTTGAGCGTTGTTGTTTGTGATTAGAAGTTTAATATCCCCATGTAATTCAAGACATTTTCACTGATATGTGCGTATACGGCTTTTAAGTGGCAACAGTCAAGCTGGTACTATGCCAAGCTTGCTTTATATTTTGAAGAAATGTACATGCAATGTAGGTATATGTACAAGAAAGTCTTGAATACATGTACAGCCACGACGTCCGTTCATCCATCACGCTGACTGGCAGCTGTCAGAACGAGAGTCCGTCTTGCGGGAGAAACATCCCATCAATCCGCCCCACGGCGAAGAGTTGTCTGCATTTAGCAGGAGAAGAGGGCAGGGCCAGGGATCTTGTAGGTGGAAGCTGAGATTATCATTAACAGATGTACAATAACTGATAGACAGGCAGACAAGACTCACCCTTGTAGGAGTCAAAGACGATGCCAGAGTCGTTTCCGGCATAGGCTCCGGGGAAACCAACAAGACCACTGGGGACGGTAGAGCCAGCACCGGTAACCTTGAGCTGATGGCAGCCGGGGTAGAACTGGGCTCCGGGGTACTGGTACGCGGCGTGCAGGGCAATGATCTCGTGGCGGACGAGGTAGTAGCCGGGCTTGAGGCAGCTGGGGATGGTGTAGTCGATGCCCTCGTTGTCGGCCTTCATGAGCGAGGTCTAAAGCACTGTTAGTTCTACAATTCAGGATTGGCAAGATACGAGGAATCATACAGCAGCCCAGGTGTTGGAGGTTCCCTCCCGTCCAGCCTCCTGGACCTTGAACCACACATTCTCGCTGGCAGGCTCCCAGGCATCGCAACCCTCCTCAGGGCAACGAGCCATGTACGTAAGAACAGGTCCGACATGAGAGTCGGGCCAAAGAGTCCAGCGAAGGTTGACAGTAGATCCGGCCTCGACCTCTGCGTGAAGAGCCGCGGGCTGGCTGCCCTTGACGCCACCGGCGGTGTACCCGTTGCACTGGATGTCGATCACGGAAATATCCTCGACAGGGCCGTTGCCGGGGATGGGCCTCGAGATGCGCTGGGGAGCCGGGGACGAGTAGGGGTCCACGTTGGGGTTGTAGAATTCGTACTCTTTTCCTCCAATGGTCGCGCTCTCGACGTAACCGTGGGCAGCCGCCAGGGCCAAGGAGGAGAGAAGGGAAAGAATGACGCGCATTGTGATGATGGTGGTTGTTGTTTTGGTGCTTTAGGTATATATATAAAAGAAGGAATAAATCAGGACGGCTAGCGTCAAGAAGATTGTTGTGTAGGTTTGGAAGAAGAAAAAGAATGTATTACAACGGCTGGCGTCGAGAGGCGTAACGAACCAAGAACCCTCTCCCTCCATGGCGAGGAATCACCAACTTAAATACCAAACTTCTCTTCCACCGCCAAGACCTCAAGACGGAGATTCAGATGAAAAAAAAAAAAGGAGCCTAGATATTCCCACCACTGAAGCCGAGATGCGTCAATCTTGGCAGTTTCACGTTTGGGCGTCTGAGATATAGCCGTGATTGGTGGAGGAT
>JABFEX010001515.1:0-23530 GCA_013623515.1 Fusarium illudens | reverse complement strand
ACCTCGACGGCACCTCGACGGCACCTCGACGGCACGGGGGGTACCTTCCATGGTACGGAGTACGCATATACCCCCCAACTACCGCACCTACAGCACTGTACTGTAACGGCTGCCCCACACTCGCTTCACAGCCCGCCCCGTGTCCCACCTTCCCTCCCCTGCAACCCTCCACTGTCAACGCCGTCATCCACCGAGTCCCTGAAAAAGCGCTTGAGGCTCAACGCCATCGCTTCAGCTGCATCCATCCATCCATCCATCCATCCCTCGCACTTTGTCTAATGCCGCAGTACATACAGTAGTCGTCATCTCTTCATGTACGTAGGAAACGCACCACCTATGTAGAGGGCCCACGATGCCATGGGGACACAGCTGCTGCTGGGTGAGATGATGGGCTATGATTCATGTCATATGTTTAACCTGTCCAATTGGCTTGATCCCTTCTCAGCTCGCTACATATCCATCTCCCATTGGATCCCCAACTAATCTTTCTTTTTACAAGCACCTGTATGGATGTCTGTCTCTGTCTGCCTGCCTGTCTGTCTGTCTGTCTAGCTCCAATCCCTGCAGCTTCGGGTCCCTCAGCCGACCTCTACCAGCCCTTCTCGCTCCTGCAATTCTCTTCTTACGGCAGCAGCCTCTTGGGCGTGCGAGGGTAGTAGCTCGCCAGGTGCACACTTGGCAGGTTGAGATACCATGCCACCACCCGGTCCAAGCCGATACCACCACCGCCATGCGGGGGCACTCCAGCGCTGCGGAAGATGTCGACATACTCCTTGATGCCCTGGCTGGTCGGGTCGATGCCCTTTCTGCGGATCCGCGCCTCCAGTGTCTCGGGCACGTGGACACGCTGTCCACCGGAGAGGATCTCCTGGCCTCGCATGAAAAAGTCGTACGCGTTGGTCACCTTGGGGTTCTCAGGGTCCTCCAGCGCATAGAAGGGTCGCGCGCCCTCGGGGAACTTGTCAAGCACGTAAAAGTCCGTGTTGTACTTCTCCCGGATCAGCGCGCCAAGCGCCTTCTCCTGCGGCGTCGACATATCCTCATCGTCAGACACATTGCGGTACTCCTCGGGGCCTTCTGCACGGAGGAGAGCCTGGCCCTCAGCAAAAGTAAGACGAACCTCCTTGCCGGTTTCAGGAAGAAGGAAATCCTCTGAAGGATACACGGTTCGGATGAGGGCGATCTGCTCGGCACATCGCTCCTTGATACCTCGGAAAATGTACAGGAGAACGGCCTCCAGCATCTCGCGGACCTCGTGGTAGTGGTCCTCAATCTCCATCTCCAGATCGAGACCGGTGAACTACATAGGCCAGTCAACGCCTGTTATCAATCTCAGGAACTCGGTATCAACTTACCTCGGTCATGTGTCTGGGAGTGTTGGAGTTCTCAGCTCGGAAAACAGGTCCAATGCAGAAGACCCGCTTTCGACCACCAGCAATCTCATATTGCTTGTAGAACTGTGGCGATTGGGCCAAGAAAGCCTGCTTATCAAAGTAGGGCATGCCAAACACGTTGGATCCTCCCTCAGAAGCGGCTCCGATGAGGCAAGGGGGCTCGAACTGAACAAAGTCTCTCGCCTCGAGGAACTCGGAAAACAGCTTGCGCACAGTCATGCGCACATCGGCAATAGCCTGTTGGACGGGAGCTCGCTTGTGCATGACGGGGTTGTTGAGATGGGTGGCCATACTGGCACCGGGGGCATTCTCAAGGGACAGGTTGTCGACGCCCTCTTGGACTTCCTCAACAGGACCGCCGGCATCTTCATCATCAAAGTTGGTGACGGGTCTGTTGGCGACAGCAAGACCCATACCCAGGACCTGGGGACCAGGGCTGATGACATAGCACTTGGTGATGTGCAGCTCGTAGTTGGAAACCCTGACGCTCTTGACCGGCTCAAGAGGCTTTTCCACCCTGGCCTCGACAAGAACATAGCCCTCGAGGTTCAGAGCACCAATCCACTTGACCATCTGCTTGGAGACAGGTGTGCCCTCGGGGCTGGCGGCAACAACGCCCTGGATGGCCCAGTCACGCTCCTCACGAAGCTCGACAAAGGCCATCTTTGCGCCCTGCATACGGGCATTCTGGATCCAGGCACGGAGCTTGATGGTCTTGCCCAGGTGCTCATCGCCAAGGGTTCGGAGCTTGATTCGCTCGGCGTCGATCTTGGTGAGGTGGGTGGAATCGCCATAGTTGTCCTTGGCGAGATCCTCAGTGCTGCCAGCGGCAGCCTTTGCGGCGGCCTGTCTGGCCTCGTGCTCGGCAGCCCGGCGGGCCTTCTCGGCCTCCTTCTTGGCCTTGGCCTCGGCCTTCTTGAGCGCCTTCTTGGAAGGGCCAGCCTCACCAGCCTCACCACCCTCGGCGGCTTCACCGGCGGCGGCTGGGACCTGCTCGGCGGGAGGAGGCTGTTCGGTAGGGGCGTCAGCCATGATGGAGAGTAGATTTTTTGGCGGGGTATCTCTGCTCGAGGCGCGGAACGATCGCTGGTGGGGGGGAGGTCGAGGAAGAAATAGGATCGGTAACGAGTCAAGATGAGTCGAATTGACCAAGGCTCGGGGACGCAGGAGACGACACCGGAGCGAAAATCAGGTGACGGAAGCGACAATGACTGTGTCGGTGTCGATGTCGGAGAAAAGTGAGGTGACGCATAAAAATGTGTGAAGTGGTGGTGGAATGGTGGTTGCCCCAAATAAGATCCAGGCAACGGAATGGCGGGGTCCCTGGGTTGTGGCCGCACCTGCCCCGCCAAACCAGACGATTCGCCCTCGACCACGGCGTCATGGTGGGGTTACAAGTCGGTATGGAAGGCGCTGGCGCCCGATGGACCTGCGCCTTCCTTCCGGAGATGCCTTTCCTCATCCCGGCCGCCATGGAAGCTTCAAGACATGGATCCATGGATTTATTCTCATCTCCATCACAGACTGGACTGGACTAGACATTCCCATGGATCACTTCACCAAGACCCTTTGACTTTTGAACTGCAGCTTTTGGCAATTGCCTAATCATTAATCTTCTAACACCATCAATCAACTCAGTAGCGCGTATTAAGAATGCTTATCGTACACCTCTCCTGAATGCCCTCCTTCGTCTAACTCGTCACTCCCTGCGAGGCCACGACTCCGGACAAACATGTCCGTCAATTAGTAGAACCGCTGTCAACTCGCAGCCTCCCCTCGCTTCGCTTACCCTGCCCCCTGAACGCCCGTATTAGAAAAACGAAACCCCGGATGATATGATATGATATGCAGCCTATGCAGCGCACGAATTACCGTCCGTCTGGACCCTCGCCACGCCTCTGCATGGTCGCCTCTCCCCAGCCTCCGCCATCTGGGTATCAAACTAGCTCGACTAATTCCCCCCCAACGCATCAAAAGAGACCAAACCGACGGCCCCAAGGTCGCTAGCCCAGGGACAGCGGCTCGGACTTCTCACAGGTGAACAGGTTGATGTGGTGATCACCTCTAGCGGCACATCCCAGGATGGGTCGGTGGGGGTGGAATGCCGTCGCCGAAATGGGCGAGCTTCGGCTCTGCTGCAGGAAGCTCGAGTATGGCTCAACGTTGGAGAGCTCATGGCCGTCGAGGTTGAAGACCTTGACCGCGTGGGCTGACGTTCCCCTGCCGAGTCTGGTTAGCGACGATCCCTGTAAACCCGCTCCCCCGGCACCTGATTTTATCTCTGTACTTACACTGCAAAGACCGGCAGGTGTTCATGCGTGGTCGCGGTCCGAAGAGTGTCTCGTGTTGTCTGGAATGAGTGTAGTGGTTTGTCCATGCGAATATCCCACACCTTGACCTTGCCATTTCGGCTCGCGCTCAGGAGCTCACGCTGCCCGCCGCGCTGCATATGGACGCTCTTAATCCATTGCCGGTCTGACTCATCCTTCCACTTGCGCACCATGGACTCTTGAGGCCGGTTTCTGGTATCAAAGACTCGTACAGCTCCGTCTCCGAAGCCGGCAACAAACATGTGTCCCGTCATCTGATCCGACGTCAATGATGTTACGCACGACCCGGACCGCGCTGGGATGTCCATGATGCATGTCTCGTACGCCGCATACCACACCCGAATCACTCGGACATCGCCAGCGACGAGGACTCGGCCCGTCACCTGTTGCCAGTCAAACACCATGCCCGAATTGACGTTGCTGGGAACCATGTGTGTCAAGGCGCGCCACGACGACGCAAGTTCGACCTCTCTGTCCGACTCGTAATTGCGGTATACCCGAATTACACCATCCGAGGATCCGGTCAGAAGCATCGCCTGGTCGTCTTCGTTGATGAACTTCATGTCGCTGATTCTGGACCCTTCCGGGTTTCCGTTGCTGAACCGGCTCAAGCGGCCCTGCTTCTTCCAGTCCCACACGTAGACAGTGTTGCCTTCGTCGGCTACGGCAAGGTGGTCCTCAAACTGGTGGAAAGTCATCTTGGCGGGCTGGGCACCATTGTTAACGATGCCGAGCTGGTTGTTCCACTTGTGACTTCCGGCTTGTTGCTTCAATGGCTGAGTCTCTCGGAAGATGGCCTCGTTGCGAGCTCTGCGCCAAAGACGCTCGTTATACTCGGTGCTTCCGGGCTCATCCGCCTCACTTGGCTTCATCTGCGGCTCACGGAAGTACTCGATTGACCATTCCAGAAACCTGCTCTTGAGAGGAAGGGTGGGGGGCTTCGTCAGGTTTCGGCTCTCGTAAGCGCCAGAGTAAGGCTCATGAGCAAGATGGTACTGTGCCAACGAGGATGTTTGGTCGTTCTGCTCAGGCGGTACAGGTACCTGACTATGCGTGAGCTTCAGCGAGGGCGATCGAGGAAGCGTCGAGGTTGGTGTCGTCGGTGTCGATGGTCTTGACTTGTCCTCAGCGTTCATTAATGACGGGAACAGCAGACTGGCAGTCCTACGCAACAGTCCAGGGGAAGGCAATGGTTGCGTAACTTGAGGGCCTATGACACTGGTTCGCTGACTAGCGCTGGGCGTGTGCCGGTGTGCCAACCTCGTAGCACGCTTCTGGATCTCGGCCATGACTAGCTGTGCTGGGGCACCAACGCTCGAGTTGAGGAGTGCGTGGTGGACAAAGTCAACCACGATGGTGGCCTCTCGTTGCACTTCTGGGTGAGGATCCACGCTGAGCACCAGCGCCAGTTTCCATAGTGCCATGTAAACCGTGTTGTGAGACAAGCCCTGCGAGGTTGACTTGATGGTTCCATCCTTGTTGCGGTTCTCAGGTCTGGCGTAGTGGAGACCCATCTTGTGCTCCTGGCCGTCATCCTGAGGAGGGAACATGAGATATTCCTTCTCCTCTACCAGCTGCTCATAGGCTGCAACTAGGAACTTGCTCTCGAATCGAACAGCGAAATGGGAGAGGAAGACAACAAACTCCTTCCGAACCATGGCGCTTCCATCGTTGCCCATGTCGAGTATCGTCCACGCGATAGACTCTTCGATGCGGGCCACTTCGTCCGTGAGGTCGGGGATGCCGAGGAAGGTGGTCATGGCATGAACCATGGCGGCTCGAACCTCGCAGCAGGGGTCCTTTGTGAGATAGGCCAACTTGACGTAGGCGTTCTCCCTGATTCCGCGCCACTTGGCCTCGGGGAGATCCTGCCACAATTGGCTGATGCACAGGCATGCCCATTGTCGGAGAAGTGGGTTCTCCTCGTTCTGGAGATGCGTCAAGCAATAGGTCATGATGTCCGTCTGGTTGCACACCATTTGGCCGTTCTTGTAGTCCTTGCAGAGCATGGCGAGGATGAAGGCGCACATGGCCTTGTGTTCGTCGCTGTCGACGACTGGCAGTCCCTCGGAGGGCTTGAGAATCTGGGCAAAGTAGCTGTAGCCGCTGTCCTTAATCAGGTCTTGCTGGCATGATATATCTACTGCGATGAGACGCGCCCAGATGAAGACCATCACCGGCTTGAGCTCGGCAGCCGCAGACTGCAGCAACTTTAGGACATAGGGGAAGATGCCGATGCTGAGGGCGAGCTGCACTGACCAGGGGCCCAGATCAAGGAACCGGCCAAGTAGAATGAGTGCGCGAACCCGGTGCTGCTGGCTAAGCAGTACTTGGAGCACGACGGGTAGCTGGTCGGGCGACTTCTGGGCCATAGCATCGCCCCTCGTCAGGTAGACATCGAAAGCAGTGAGCTGTTCGGTGAAGAATGTTGAGTTCTGGTACTCGTAGTCGAGCCCCTCGCTCTCCTTCTTCTCCAGCATGGGGAGCTGAGCCAGGGCCATGTCGACCGCCAAATCCCACGTCTCCCAGAGAGGATGCTGGTGAGTGTCCGGGAGCTGAGGGTACGACTGCGGGTGGCAACCATACACAGTCATGACGCGCTGAGCGAGGAGGAAGTTGCGGAAAAGAGCGGCCACCATGAGATCCTGGCGGAAGAACTTGCGGAAGAGGTCGCGGGGTAGGGTCGTCCACGCGATGCTATCAGTAATGGCCGTGAAGATCCAGTTCAGCTCGCCTAACGGTGTACGTCTTTCCTGCAGGCGGCCGGGCAGCTTCTTGGCCCTGTCTGGGCTGAGGTTGGTCTTGAGCGGATTCTGGAGGACAAAAAACCAGAGTGCCATCTCGATGGGTGTGGTGAGACAAGCCGTGAATAGGTCGGCTGGCAGGAGAGGATTCGTCGGTAGGTTTTCCTTGACGGCACAGGCGGCCAGATGGATGTATGGCCGGAAGTTGGTCTTTGTGTAGTTGGGGTCACGCTCGGCGGCTTCCTCCTCTTCCTCCTCGTGCTTCTCGACGAATCGATGGTAGTTGTTGAGGATGTTGCCGGCCTCGGAGCAGTCCCAGACGAAGATGGTGGGAGCTTGCAGCCAGTGTTGCAAGTCGTACAGCGAGACGGGGATATACTGCGTGTAGTTCTTGTTGAAGACCCAGATCTCACCTGATGCGGTCGGCTTGGGCACACCATGGCCATTGTAGTGCAGCAAGACACGCTCGTCCTTGGCGTTTCTACGCAAGGAGATGCAAAACTTTTTCGTCTCTTCAACCGAAGGATCCAGATACTGCTTATAGCGGGCTCTAATCGCCAAGGTCTCATACTGCGCCTGGAGTGCTTTACCGATGTTCTCGAGCGCTTTCTGGATAGGCGGGATCGTCGGGTCAGTCCATGCTTCGAGCTTCGCGCCTGGATTGGTCTTGAGCTGATCGGGTGGTTCGACTCCGATGTTCAGACACACTGCGAGGGCTGCAGAGACTGTTTTTAGCCTGTCCCTCTGTCGCCAGTCCTGCAGCTCGTACTGAAGCGGCTTGGGTTTGCCTGTCGTCTCGTGTCGTTTGTCCGTAAAGTACATGTACCAATTCTATAGTATGATCAGCTTTGTGGGTTCATCCAAGGCCTCCAAATGCCGCAGACGCATGTGCCGGTCTTTAAGCTTGAGAGCTTGTAGCTAGACCAGGAGCTTTGATCGCTCAAGGACTGCGACAAGGCTGTGACAGCTAAACAAAAGAAGCGAGGTCCTTCGTGCGGTGAAGGTTCTGCGGTGGCTATCTCTCCATCTTTCGGAGGGTTCATGCATCCCAACCGTCGATATCAAGAGTATCCAACCTCAGGTAGATCCGCGTCGGCCGACAAGCAGATGAGGACTGAATGGGAGGCGCAACTTACATTAGCTAGGTGAGATATTATGTCCTCTGACTGATAGTGATCCTCGAAGCCATGTCTGGCCCCCCATTCGGGTATGTCGTCCTTCACGAGCTCTGGCTCGTCCACGGGCCGCGGCACGTAGTCGCTCTTTGACCGGAGCAGCAATGGCTTCACAGGCCGATTCTGCTGGTGATGCTCAATGTCATCGCGTGTCTCTAGAACTACGTTTCCGTTGCGTCGGCCGGGCGCGCTTGAGGGTCTCTGATCATCGTCGTCGTCGTCGGCCCGTGGAAGATGGTTGGGAGCTGGGCGACCATTGAGCACAGGTTGCGCCCTGAAGGCGACCCCATTGGAGTCGGCTGTGGGCGCAGAGGTACCGTTAAAGTCGGATCTCAGCGCCATGGTGGGCGGAGGGTCAAGAAGCGTCGCTGTCGCTGTCGCTGTCGGCGCAGGGAGATTGTCGTGGCGGGAAAGCGCGTGGTTGTCGTGCTGGACGTGGGTCGGCGATGGCCTGGCGTTGGTGGAGGAGCTCGCGGCGAAGCGGGTGCGGGTATGGCTGGGGAGCAGATGCGGAGGGGGTGACGTCTGTTGTAGCGACACAGCGGTCATGGCGTTCAGATTCTGGCGGAGCTCAAACCGTCATGATGAATAGGCGCTCGGAGTGCCCGAATTGCTGGTCGGGGGATGGCATAAAATAAGTAGACAGGCACCGCGTCCGAGGTTTTCTGCAGCGTAGAAGATGAGGTCGAGAGTTGTGGTGTCGGCGGGCGGCTGACCAGGTCCGCGGCAGAAATTAGGAATCCCTAACAGCGGATGGGCCACTAACTAAGGCGCCCTCTAATGCGTGGGTGATTTGTTAGGATTTCCTGTTGCCTGAGGCTTCGGGCCGTAAGTGCATGTTGGAATATTCCCAACTTTTTACCCAGACATGTGCACCTTCTCTATGTTGACAATGGGCCCTCTTCTGGTTCCATCATTGATTGATCGCCGGCATTCTATCATCGAGTCCCCCGGCAATTCAGCTCAAGTCTCCCACTGACCACTGACCGCTGACCGGCCCATTACGGACTCTGTCACGCTGATGCGCGGGCTCTCTGCGCTACTGTGCAATACCCCAAAGCCCAGTCGACCAACAGTCGCACTGCCACATGTCTTGGCATCAGTCGAGCCACAAGCGCTAACCCTGGCCTGGTTAAGAGGGGACCTGCGCGTGACCTCGCACGTGGTTTAGCTCTCTTGTCCGGATGAAGCGACCGAATATCAAAACGGGCAGCTCCAAATCTGCAGTTGTCAGTACACAGCATGGGGATGAAAGGATGCACAACTCGTGGTTACACGACGGACAGATTTAGAGCCCACCACTAAGACTGACATGCGCAAACCTGGCTCCAGCGTCCGCGAATTATGCGCTCTCATGCGTCCCCTTTCTCAAGACTCGGTGCGGGAGCGAGCTTGGCAGATCGGCAGGCTGCGGCATGCCGCATCTCATTTGCTCAGCCATTTCCCTCGTCCAGGCACTTGATGCCTCGGACT
The DNA here is from genome assembly GCA_013623515.1 of Fusarium illudens. Lineage (NCBI taxonomy): Eukaryota > Fungi > Ascomycota > Sordariomycetes > Hypocreales > Nectriaceae > Fusarium > Fusarium illudens. The sequence goes on along the minus strand of JABFEX010001515.1, from coordinate 14,414 downwards.
CGTCAGCCTTCAGATCGTAGCCGCTGTTGTCTGCTGGTTGTCTTGTTGCCGCCCAATCGATACCTGCTTATCCATAGCCCTCATGCTGGGGTGCCAGGGCGCCTACGATCATTGTCCGTATCTGGTAATGGGCAGCATGGATCATCGTGTTGTCCTGCTTCTCGAAAACGGGGAGAGTCCGGGCTGATGCTGTCACCTCGAAAGCGGACCCCGGCGGAAATACATTTGACAGCCGCGTCGACAAAAGTCACAGACCGGCAACATCAGCTTCTTGATTATACATATCTATCTTGGCCTGCGAGGTTGGTTTGAATTGACGTCTTAGCGGCGGTTTATCTCCGTAAGACGGACGGCCACACCCGCGGCCGGCGGCATGCCACTTGCGAAATGAGATCTTGGTTGAGCGAGAAGAGTTCTAAAGTTGCGAGCGGGAATGCTTGCTTGCTCGGCCGAGCTCGCCATCCAATACCTTCTGCTCAGAATGAACCACAGTACGAAAACACTGTACGGGCTGCCACGAATCGAGAAGGCGACCTTGCTGTTTAAGGAATCTCGGGCTGATGGTTGAGGTTTATCCCAAAGACCAGGTTTCCCCTTTTTCCAACAAGCACAACCAGAACGGTGGAAGGTTGAAGGGTGGGGCGAAAAAAGAATGGAAGCTTGGCCTGTGCTCTAGCCCGCTCCGTCCGCCGTCATTAGCGGGAAACATGAAACGAGTCTTGACATGGATGGGGAAGACGTTGGTGAGCTGGAAGACGACGTTTTAATGTCCGGGCGGAAGGGCCTCACTCAACAACAACCCTACCCACGACGCGCTCTGCGGGATGCTGCTCAACTGAGGAGGACGAGGTTTTGAGCCCGAGAACTGGTCACGGGCATCTGATTACGATGATCACTGTTGAATCTTTCTGTTGGCTGAAACGGAGGGTCCTTTCGACGTGCTGTCAGCAACACATCTCGGCTGCGCTGTGGGATCCATAATATCGAAGCCAATGACGTGCATCCCCAGTCGCCAAGCGTCAAGAGGTCCATTTAATGGCATGCTCTCTTGAAAGCAGATGAAGAAACAGGTCCTCTCGACGCCGACGCCTATCGGAAATGCAGAGTCAAAGCAACTAGGCCGGAACTTTACCAGGGCAGGGCTCGAAGTCGTGTTTGCCCGGTTACCATCTGACAAGAATAGGGTGAAACGACGGCGAGATCACAGACCGAGACTCGTACTGGATGTACACGAAACATCCATTATCTGGGTTATCCAACGGCACCGGAACCATGGACGTATACATACATGTTTGGCCGCTGGACGAAGTCGGAACGACCTGTTCGGCTATCCCTCGACTACTGGTACCTAGTCTGTGCTTCATGTTGATGGATCTACAAGAATATCCAACATGGCTGGCCACCTTTCTCAAGAGAGCAAGTGTTTGCATGAGATCTAGGACTAATAATAACAGGTCGCACTCGGCAGCCACCTTCAACGGCGAGGGTTTCTGGTTGTCCCAAATGCGAAAGGGGTGACATTAGGGGCCCGGCCATCTCGCCGGTCTGGCACCAGTTGGTGTCGGGTCCCAGCCGCCAGAAGATGGAACCCACATTTGGGATGCAAGGAAGATCTGGAGAGAATGGAAGAATGAAAGGAACCCTGGCCAAGCACCACATCTGCATGATACCCAAGATTAATTAAAGGCATCAGACGGTCAGGAAGAAGGCATAGAGAGCGGCAAGATGGTCATCTTTTCTTTTTACGCTTCTCCGACGTAAAACTGAGGTTGTCAAGAAATGTGACAACGTTGGGTTACCTGCTCCCAGCCCCTGGATCCAAGACCCATCGAGGGATATGGGATGGCGTTGAGCCCCTGCAGGGTACTATCTGGTACCTCTCCCCGGGCGGTGGAAAGCACTGACCAGGCGTACCGAGAGTGTACCTATCGCATCGCGTCCACCCCCACAAAAGCCCACCATCCGCTGCAGTGCGGCACTGTACAAGTCGCCCTGTAACCCCTAATATGTCGTCTAAGCTGGAGCCGGGCTATGGCCGGGGCGGTGCGAGACCCGCGATTGGCCAGGGGCTCCAGGGTTTGCAGGTGAAAGACGCTGGCACTTGAACAAAGGACAGCGGGCAACAGGAGGTGCAAGTGCCCTGAGGCCGCTGTGCCCCCCTAACCACCCAGTGCCCAGTGCCAGTGCACCACACCCACCCACCTCAACGAGGCGAAAGACAAGGATGCACCAAGTCCCATCCATCCATCGTGTCGCTGCTGCTCGTTCCCGTTGCAGCTGTCGCCGCCTTTGGCTCCAGGCTGGCTGCTCATTTCCAACTCCTCCGTACCTGACCATCACCACCATCCACTCCCATCTTCCATCCTCACCCACGCCAACCCAACGGGGGCTTCTCCATCCGCCGCATCGTCACTCATTCACCCTCCCCTCGAGCGTCTGGACATTGGCGATTTCTTGAACGACTCTCTCACTGCCTGGACGCAGGTCGATTTAACAAGAAAAAAGTACCCGCGCTCCTCGAAGGCGTGCGGCAGCCCAGCGCAATCCATCCGCCTCGAAACCAACCCCCTCTCCTCGATTCTCACCCCCAAAATTCGGGAGGTTGACCGCACTGAAAATTTCCAAGGACGATCCGCAATCCTACCGACGCCGTCGCCGATGCTGGCCCAGCCATCCCGAATCTCGAATTCCGATCACTCTCGTTCCTGCATCTGCGGCTAGGTCTGTCCCTCCTGTCGGGCCATCCGCTTCGTCTCCCCGTGATCACCTCTTACACACGACGGCTACCCCGAGATATCATCCATCATCGCTGCCTACCTATCGCATCGTCCCCACGAAGGCCACCAAGTGCCGCCCCCGAACCAATCTTTCGCCGCTTAGCGGCTGCTTCGTGATCAACCATGGCTTTTCTATTCAAATCCAAGAAGCACCCGGAGAAGGCGCCTGCCAGTCGCGAGGCCGGTTCTGGCTCCCAAGGGTCGATCCAAAGCGCCAGCGCCCGCGTCGCCGAGAAGAATGCCGTCCAGCACCGCGCAACTCCCACCGGAAGCTTGCATTCGATCGAGAATGAAGGCAGCAATGGAAGCCCGGATCATGGGGGGCATGGACATGGACGCCGCGGTGGAAGCGCCGATCAGCCCTTACAAGTCGGCGAGGTGCCGGTGAGTTGCTCGCACATTGTTGACCCCCCAGACAATTGCTGGGGCATATCGACGGTTGCTAATCTATGATCTGTCAGCGTAACGGCCCTCCCGCGAATGGTCCTAACGCGTCCCTTTATCCCTGGTCGCAACGGCGATTGACCTACACCTCAACACATCCTTCACCGTTCCCTCGATATGGTGCCGCCGTGAATTCCGTTTCTTCCAAGGAGGGTGACGTGTATCTGATGGGCGGTTTGATTAACGGATCAACCGTCAAGGGCGATCTCTGGATGATCGAAGCTGGAGGCAACATGGCCTGCTACCCCCTGCCAACAACAGCAGAAGGACCTGGGCCTAGAGTTGGCCATTCGAGTCTGCTTGTTGGCAACGCTTTCATCGTCTACGGAGGTGACACCAAGATCGACGAGTCCGATGTTCTTGACGAAACCCTCTACCTTCTCAATACTTGTACGCTCTCCCCAGTCCAGTGTTTTGTCTCTGCTAACCAATGTCCAGCAACGAGACAATGGTCCCGTGCTCTGCCAGCTGGACAACGGCCATCGGGTCGATATGGGCACTCCCTCAACATACTAGGTTCCAAGATCTTCATCTTCGGTGGCCAAGTCGAGGGCTTCTTCATGAATGACCTTGCTGCATTCGATCTGAACCAACTCCAGATGTCAAACAACCGCTGGGAGATTCTGGTCAAAGGAGAGACAAGTCCTAAAATGCCCGCCGCGCGAACCAACCACAGCATGATTACGTTCAACGACAAGATGTACCTGTAAGCATCCACCATCTGACGCTATTTAATGTTGGTCCTCGCTGACACTTTGGCAGATTTGGCGGCACCAATGGCTTCCAGTGGTTCAACGACGTTTGGTGCTACGACCCAGCTGTGAACAAATGGGGCCAACTCGACTGCATTGGCTACATCCCAGCACCTCGCGAAGGCCATGCTGCTGCTCTTGTGGACGATGTCATGTACGTCTTTGGAGGCCGAACGGAGGAAGGTACAGACCTAGGCGATCTGGCGGCGTTTAGGATCTCCTCGAGGCGATGGTACACGTTCCAGAACATGGGTCCATCCCCCTCTCCTCGTTCGGGACATAGCATGACAACTGTGGGCAAGTCGATCGTGGTTCTCGGCGGAGAGCCAAGCTCAGCATCTACGTCTGTGAGCGACCTGGGTCTGCTCTACGTTCTCGACACATCAAAGATTAGGTATCCAAGCGATGCACAGCAAGCGGCGCAACAAGGTGCGCAGCAGCGAATTCATGGAGTACGACGGCCAAGCGCAGGCGAAGGAAACCGCCCCCATGGTTCGCGAGACGGGTCGAACGCATCCGATTCGAGAAAGATGATTGTTGGAGGGCCATCCGCTCCTCCCAATGGGCATCGATCCCCCCCTAATGCCATTGATGCCCAAGGACCTCTAGGTGGCCCCGCGAATTCCAAATTGCCCAGAGCTTCGACTGTCCCTCCATCGGGACCCCCTCCCCAGGGACCTATGCCCGCTCGACCCACGGTAGACACATCTGCCGTTGCCCGGGTTCGAGGACAGTCTGCTGAGCGGGTTGGCATATCGGGTTCTCCTCGAATGGCCCATACCGGATCGCCAATTATACGCGAGATAATCAACGAGAATGACAGCCCTGTCTCCAACGGTCGACGGACGCCCACGCAACAGGCCGCGCGTGCTGGCTCAAGACAGGATCATGTGAATGGAGATGTACCCCGGGCCAAACAACCCCCTCAGCCAAACCGCTTTGCGGGCTCGGCAGATGGCTTATCAGAATCATCGGTCAAGCCAGTTGTGACGCCCCGCCCAGCTTCACCACCAGTTCCCGCTCGACAACCAAGCAACCCGCTATCCAGGCGATCCTCTGGAAGAAACTCTCAAACCGTTGTTCTCCTTAAGGAGCTAGACTCGGCGCGAAACCGCAACGCTTGGTATGCGTCAGAACTGGAGCTCGCTCGAAAGGCTGGCTACGCTCCTAACACATCGTATAGCCCGCTGCTGGAGAACAAGGCGACCGAGACCTTCGACGATGAGGATCGGCCCTTGATAGAGGCTCTGCTGGCTATGAAATCAGAACTCGCCAACGTGCAAAGTGCAGTGGACAAGCAAGCGGTCCTCGCCGCAAGGCAGATTGCTGAAGCAGAGAAGCAGCGTGATGCAGCTATTCAGGAGGCTGTTTACTCCAAGGCCAAGCTGGCAGCTCATTTGGGCGGAAGCAACGCCAGCACACCGCAGCTTGATGGGCCCCGGGATGACTCTGAGGCTAGGACGAGTGAGCTTAGCAGAAAGCTCGCTTCTGCTCTCTACCTCCACAAAGAGGTTCAGTCTAGACTCGAGTCAACTAAGAGTGACCTTGATTCGGAGAAGAGAGCCCGCCAACTGGCAGATGATACCACGAACGCGGCACAAAAACGCATGACAGAGCTCGAAAGCTACAAGCAGCAAACCTCGACCGAGGTCGAACGTCTCAAGGCTGAGCTGCATCTCGCTCAGCACGAGGCGCGCGAACAATCCGTCACATGCGCTGAGGCGGTTGCGGTTGCAGAGCTACTTCGCATTGAGAAGGACGACCTGGAGGGCAAGTATGAGGAGGCTGTGGGCAGCTCCAAGGACCAAAACGATGCTTTCGAATCACTGGGAGCCGCCATTGCAGCCTCGGAGGACTCCAAGGCTCTACTGGAGTCGAAGCTCGCCGAGGAGCGCAGCCAGCGGGAGAAGCTGGAGGCACAACTCAACAAGCTCAAGTTTGAGCACGAGGCACGAACGGCTGAGCTCGTGGCTACCACCCAGCGGCTGCGCGACGCCGAGGAGCTTTCTGAGAAGCATGCTGCTGAGGCTCGAACTCACCGTCACGCTGTTCTTGCTGGACTTGACAAGATCTCAGCACGTGATGCCCCCGCGGCCAGCAACGCTGATAGCGAGCGTGTTGCAGCGCTTCAGGCACAGGTTACCGCTTCAAACGAGCTGGTCAAGAAGTATCAAAAGGAAGCCGATGCTGCAGCTGACAGACTGCGTGGCGCCGAGGAGCGCATTGCCGGCCTCGAGCAGTATCAGGAGCAGTCAAGCCGAGAAGGAGTCGGTATCAGGAGGCAGCTACAGTCTGCTCTGAGGGATACGCAAAGCCTTCAGGCAGCGAACTCGGACCTCAAGAACCAACTCGCGGCTCAACAACTCGAGACGAACGCCATGACAGTGCAGCACAATGCGCTCAAGGACATTCTGAGCGAGCGAGGCATTAGCCCTACTGCCTCTATCCGTGTTCGCGGCCTTACTAGCCCACGGACCAACTCGCCTGACTTGACCCGCGTGCGAGATCTGGAGACTCAACTGGCGAGCACCGCTGCCGCCCACGAGGAGACCAAGCAAACCTTTGCAATCCAAATCCAGGAGTCCGAAACAGCGTGGCGCGAGAAGCTCTCGCAACTCGAGAGTGACTATCAGTCAGCCGTGCATTATGTCAAGGGCACAGAAAAGATGCTGAAGCAGCTCAAGGACTCGCTATCCCGCTACAAGACCGAGAATGGCCGTCTGAAGTCGGAGATTGAGGAGCTTGAGGATCGTCTCGAGGTTGAAAATTCTGGTTCCTCGCCTGAGTGGGAGAATGAGAAGGCATCACTCGAAACTCAGATCCGAGACCTGGAGGCCGAACTGGAAGAGGCGGGAGCTGAAATGGAGAAGCGACTCACGAGCCTTCAAGTAGAGCTTCGGGACAGCATCCAACAGCGAGACGTGGCGCTGAAGGGCAACACAGAGGCTACACAGAAGCTCAACAGCCATCGCAAGGATTTGGAGCAGCTGCAGTCGGAGAACTCTCTCCTTGAGCAGCGCGCAAACGACGCCGAGCAGAAGGTGGCTCTCCTCCTTGACCAGGTTGAACACTCGGTCGACAATTACCGCCGGCGCAGCCGACAAGTGCCCAGCATGAACTCGGAAATGGCAACCAGCCCCAACGGCATCGGCATCAGCCATTCCAGACAGGAGAGTTCGGAGGGCGAGAGCATCTACGGGGGCACTAGCGGGAACGGCCTGGAAGCTAGAAACAGTGCAGCCCTGGACAGTCTCGCCAACGAACTCGAGACGCTCCGAAGCCAGTGGGAGGCGACCAACAAGAACTATCGACTGAGCACCAACTTTGATTTCGAGTCGACGTCGAGCATCAAGAAGGACGACGATGGCGCGGCAGGCATTGGCCTCAGTGAGAGCCTGGCCGACTGGCGAAAGAGGCTCGACACGGAAGATCACCACAGTGACGGAGAAAAGCCCCGGCACCCCTAATCCGAAGTGATTCTGGATTCCGATACGCATTCACGACGCACTTATACCCGCCGTCTTCGTTGCTGATTTACCTGATGGGGTGATGATGGTTCAACAACGTCTGTTTGTACATGCTGCTGTTGTTGCTGTTGTTGCTGCTACTGCTGCTACTGCTGCTACTGCTGCTACTGCTGCTACTGCTGCTACTGCTGCTACTGCTGCTACTGCTGCTACTGCTGCTACTGCTGCTACTGCTGCTACTGCTGCTACTGCTGCTACTGCTGACCTTGGTAGAGGCGAATGGAGTTTCGGTCGTCTCGTGGCTGACGCCATTGTTGTCTTTTTTTTCGTTACTGCAGCCAGCATTCTTTATACCTCTTTGATTTCACCCGCTCTTTTTTTGTTTCAGTTCATGTCGAATGCGTCGTCGACCATGTTTTGCCTCCCTCGTGGCTTGCTCGGCACAAGCATGAGGGAGGTCCATATACTTGATGTTTCTTCCTCATCTTCTTCGTCTTCGCCATTGTCTTTCGAGAATACGTGTAAAATATTGGGCACTTTCTGTCTGTTCCTCAGCTTACGGATAACTAAAGGAGGACGGGAATAGTCAGCCCGCTAGGGGCTAGGTTTCTTGATTCCCAGGGGGGGTGGAACTGGGCTGGGAGATGGGTGTTTCCAAAGAGAGCAAAAATCATTTCAAACTAGGGAGAGAGACTGTACGGTCAGGAGAATTGGAACAATGAATAAATGAAGTTGTGTGATTGGCTTGATACTCGAGAATTGCACTCTTTCCATCAGTTCGCCATTGTGACTTAGGTAGTGTAATGTTCACCCTGGCTGTGATGTCTCACGGAACTATGTATGCAGCAATCAGCTTCATGCCTAGACATTAATTATCTGGTATCATCTCGATCGAATCCCTTTCATGGTATTCCCTTTTCGCCATACGCATCCCAATACCCCGTGACCCTTCCCATCCATCCATCAGTAGGTAGATTTAACTAGATTTACAAAACAAGAGCAAGCCAAGGCCCCTCCCCTCAGGCGGCAACAGCCATCAAGCTCTTCTGAATCGTCAAGCACCGCTTAAAGTCGAGCTTGCGGCCGTCGCGGGGCATGTGCTCGCCGCTGGCGATGCAGAGGATGCGCATCTTCGGGTCGTAGCGCAGGCCCGTCAGAAGCTTGGGGGTGATGAGGAAATACTGGCTCGAGTGCTCACGGCAGGCGATCTCGACCATGCGCTCGTGCACCATGCGCTCGTTGCGGGGGTCCATGCCCTGGTTGATCTCGTCGACGACGCGGAAGGGAGACTGGGCCATGGACTGCAGGGCCATGAGGAAGAAGATTGTCGAGACGGCGCGTTCGCCGCCCGACTGGCGATGGGCGGTTAGCTGCTGAAGAGTCTCGTTCTCACTAAAGGGGACATTAGCCAGGGGTCAGGCGAGAGGCAAAGGGGAGAACATACCGGAAGCGGACCATGATATCCAGGGCCCAGGCATCAAAGTCCTCGGCCTTGTGAACGCGGACCTCGCCAGCGCAGCTGATCTGCTCAAAGTTGTAGGCAAAGGCGTCGTTGATCCTCGACACCAGCTGGTCGAGCTTTGGCTCCCACTTGGCCATAAGATCTTCAACGCTCTCGGTCAACTTATGGAGCTTGTCGCCCGAGTTGGCCATCTTGCGGGTCAGCCGGGCAATTTCCTGCGCACGCTTCTCAAACTCGCGGACGACGTTGGGGTTGGCGGCGTGGATGCATTCTAGCTTGGCCTCCTCGGCCGAGATCTCATTCGACACCTCCTCGGGGGCTTTGGCTTCGCAGAGCCGCGCAAAGAGCTCTTGCTTCTCGGGCTCGGCGGCAATGATCTGCTGGACAGCCTCAGAGAACCGTCTGCCTTCTTGCCGGGCTTGGTCAGCCTCCTCAGCGGCTACTTGCAGAGCCTGCCGCTCGACCTCGAGCTTCTCCATGATGTGGGCGTTTCGTGCTTTCAGCCCAACAACGTCAGAGTGGGCCTCGATCCGGCGGATCTCGGCCTCCAGAACACCATGGTGAGCCCTGCGAATCCGATCGATTGCGTCCTTGTGGCGGAGGACAAGCTCTGCTCGGTTCACGGCTGCCTCGTCCCACTCGTAGCGAATTTGAATCATGTTCTTGCGGACATCTCGCAGAGCCTGTTCATGAGCTGCCTTGGAGCGTTCCTCGAATTCTGGCGTCGTGTTAGAAAGGAGTGCCGGGTTTCAAACTATAGGTAGGTATACTGACCAATCTTTTCTGGCAGAGACTGCCATTTTTGGTACTCTTTTTGCAGAGTGTTCTTTTCGGCCTTCAAACGAGTCTAGATTCTGGTCAGAGCAACTCATGTTGATGGGGTTATTACGCTGTCACTCACAATGGTGTCTTCAATACTCGTTTTTTGGTTGTCGATGTCCTGTAGTTTGCCTTGCTGCTTTCGGAACTCGACTTTCAGCTCGTCCCGCTCGCCGTTGAGCTCCAAGAGCCGCCTGTTCAACTCCTGCTTCTCGTGCGAGTCGACAGGTTGCGAGGTCCAGAACTTTCCTGGCTGAATGGGTTTGGTGATGGCCGTCATTGCCTGAGGGCCGTACTCCCTACGCCGTCGTACCGTAAAAGACTGGCTTCCCGCTGCCCAGGAATTGACCTTGCCGCCCTTAACTAGACGGTCGTACTGCGCATCGCTGTGGTCTCTTAGAGACACGCCAGAGTGGTGGAGCCTCTTCTCAGCGCAGAGCATCGCCAGCACGGGCTCTGGGCCCTCCAAGAAGTCGATGGCAAACCCATCTAGCCCCATGTCTGTTGCCTCATCCGCAGTGACGGGCCGCTGAAACGCGCTAAACGGCTGGGCGCATGTGCGGATGACGACGGACAAACTTTGGACGCGGTAAAGCTGGTCCGTTAGCTTTCTGTAGTCGTTTTTTGTTTGGGCCGTGAAGCAAGTAAAGTCATCGCCCTGGAGAAGCGACTGGACCTGGTCAGAGTATCGCTCGTCCTTGATGGAGCAGCTGATCATAGGAGGCCCAAAGACCTCCTTTTCAAACTCGCCCTTGTGCTCTTGGATCCATTCCCAGCCGGCTGCAAGCTCAGGGAAGTACTTCTTCATGAAGTTGAGTTGTTGCCCCTGCTGGGTTTCGAATGACTCGACGTTTCGCTCGACCTCTTGGATCTGTGAGTTCAAGATGCGTCCTCTCGCCTTGGTCTCTACGTATTGGGTAGATATCTCGCGCCTCTCGCCGTCCAGCTCTCGCAGCGTGTGTTCTTCTCCACGCTAAATAGCCTGTTAGCGAGCCCGTACAGCCGGTGACCTGATGGCACTCACGATTTTTTGGTTGAACTCTGATGGGTTGAACTCTTCCGGTCGGTTCCTCAAATCAGCCTGGAGAGACGTGATCTTTGACTTGGACTGAGCGAGCTCCCTCCGCTTGGCATCGAAAGCCTTGTGCTCAGACTCAAGTCTGCTCTCAAACAATTTGAGGTTATCGCTGGCAGTGCTGACATCACGCGCCAGCTTCTTTGCGGCGTCCTCGGCATTCTTCAAGGCAGTCTTTCTTCCCGAAATACCGGCATCGATCTGCTGTGCGTAGACCTGCTTCTCGTTGACTGCCTCAAGGGATGGGCCGCTCTCCCGCTCGAGGCGCCTCAAGGAGTTCTCAGCGTGCTTTCTTCGATCCTTGGCGTCTTTGTGCTTTTCGCGGGCCTCGTTGTACTTGGAGAAGACCAAAGCCGACTTGAGGTTTTTGATCTGCTCCTGGATCTCCTCGCGCTCTCGGATCCTGTCTACATCCGCCTGGAGGCCCTGCTGTCGATTCTCGAGGTTCCTTAGCGTTTCCGTGTCGGTATGAACAGCTTCAGTCAGTTCCTTCTTGTCCTTGTGGAGGTCTCGGAGCTGCTTCTGCCAGTCAAGCATCTCTTCAGGCGCAGCTGCGCGGAGGGTCTCGTGCAGGAGGTCCACAGGGGTGCAGGCAGCAAACTCTACAACCCTGTCCTGCGGCAGAAATTGGCACAGGTTGTCGACCTGGATCTTGAACTTCCGCATCAGCTGCTGGACGGTCTTGTGGTTGGCTTCCTTCCCGTTCAGCCACCATTTCTGTGAGTTTTGCTCTCGTCGGATCTGGAGCTTGACGACAAAGTTTGTTCGGTCCTTTGGTCGCTTGCAGAGTTCAATCTCGATAGTCGCAGTGTCCTTTCCATGCTTGACAAACTCCTTGACCGAGCCGGCACGTCCCAGGTGTTTTGGGCTATAGCCGAGGCCGAGGCAGATGGCGCAAACTAAGGAACTCTTTCCGGTGCCGTTGGGGCCAACCACCATGTTCAGATGCGGACCTGGCAAGAATTCGGCCTTTTCGTAGGTGACAAAGTTTTCGACGCTGACCCTGATGATGGCGCCGGGTTGGAAACCGTTATTGGCATCGGCGTTGCTTGAGGTGCCGTTTACTCTTCGCGAATGAGGCTCGTCATCGATCGCATCGTCAGACCCATCTGGTTCAAGCTTTTGTCGCTTGGGAGAATCGCCGGCGTTCGCTTGCGATCGATTTGGGTAACGGTCCTCGTCGTCGTCGCCATCGTCGGTATCGGAGCGCCTGCGACGGCGTGAAGCGGGGGCCATGTCGCCCTAGGGAAGGAAGGGAGTCGCCTTGCAATGCGCGCAGAAATAAAAGGCGGTGATGGTGATAAGGAGGGGTTCTGTCTTGGAGGTGCAAGATGTTGCAGAGACAAAGACTTGAAGGAGATGGAATTGGATTCCTAGGGACGCGTCCAATCGCGTCAGTGCGCGCCTTGTAAATGTGGCGTTGACAGGAGCTAAAGTGGTGGTGGGGTTTGGGGAGGAAGGTAGTCCCCTGTAAAGTGCTGTAGGGGTATCGTGTAAGCTGGAGGATTGGGTGGGCGGGCAGAAAATCAGTAGCCAGGTACTTGGCATGTACAGTTATTTAGGTGCGTTTGTCGAGTATCTTGCTATCCGCCTAAATATCTTGTCAATAGGAGTGCATGTCACCGAACTTCACCTTGGCGCATCCATGGATGTTAGACTAGCCACAGCAACCCACAGCCTCTGGAACGTGAATTACAAGGCAGCCCGATGTTCTGAAAGATGAAATGTGACCTGAATGTTCCATTTAACCACAGCAGAGTAGGCACTTGGTTCACCACACCAGGCTCCTCGGTTCAACTTGGTCAAGCAATGGATCCATAGGTACCCAGGTAGGCAGTCCATCCCGCAAAGCTAGCTCCTTCATCCAAACCACAAGCACGGGCTCAACGCCGCAAACTTCTGTCAAATCTTGGCCGTGGCAGGATGAAACGAGGCAAAAAGTGTATTTTGAGCTTCAAGACACACCGAGACAATGTTTGATCGGCATTCGTGGGTCACGTTTGCTGGTGGCTTGCTGTCGGCTTAGTCATTCGCCAACTCCGCCAAGTTGAACCCCTTCAAAAGGGGTCAGACAACTTCATCCCTTGAGATTCCAGTTCCTGTCGGATGACTTCATTGTCCGAATGCTTGGTGCTTCCGAGGAAACATTTCCCTGGGTGGCAATCTTTGACACGGAAGACTTTCTTTGTTCCTGATGTTTTAGAAAGACTGTGTGAAGAGTTTCGCATAGTATCTCTCCATCCATCATCCGGTTACTCGTCAGCTCACGTCCACTGCCTATCCATGGATGCTCATAGAAGTCTTGAGCAGAGAGAATGGCATTTCTTTCATCTGCCTACCTAGTGGGGCCGGCGAGAATGTTCTTGATCGTTTGATGGACGGATCCTTGTTTGTCTTCCCTTGATAAGGCCCAGTGGTGATCAAGATGAATCTGGACCGTTGCATCCCGTCTTCTTGTGCAGCGGCCATCTTCAACTTCAAGCCAACTCGGTCACCCACAGTGATGATGCGGATGTCGAGTCGAGTCGAGGCGAGGCGAGGCTCTGGCAGACATGGCGCATCTATCAAGGCTGTTTCGACCATGAACCGTCCGTCTCCCTGCCTACTGGAGGCCTACAACGGCATTCAATGAGTCTCGCCATTGGCCGTGACGCTCGAAACTGGAATGCATCACGATGCCTCGACGCAACGAGGACCCCTCCTTGTCAGCTCCCGTCAGGCATTGCCGGTCAATTATTCTCCACTAGGTGGCCTTCTCCCACGTCGGGTCGGGCACTGTCAAACTGGCAGGTGCACGCCAGTGGCAGATGCAAGTCAAATGCCAGCAACCTTGCCTCCCTTCCATTGCACCTCGTCCCCAGCCTCGCCAAACACTGTAAACATTGCATTCCTTGTCCAACAAGTTCGATCCCGTCGGCCCTCACTCTTTCGTTTCGCCCCCATCCGCCCACGCACTCACTCACTCGTTCATTCCCTCACACACTCACACACTCGTTTCTCCCGTCGTGGCCGCGTGGGCTCTGGGTTTCTCAGCCACTCCTTCAATCTCGCCCGCCCAATACATTCGTTTCTCGTCTTCTCTTCATCGTCTTCTCTTCATCGTCCTCTCTTTAATCGCCCCTCTCCTACTTGTCCTTCTTTCTCGTCTCGTCTCGTCGCATCTGTTTGTTTGTTTGTCTCCTCTGCACCGACCGATACCCAACCCGACCGCTCCAACCTTGGCCTCGATCCTCTCTCCCTGGACGAGCTCACGCTTCCTCTCTCCGTTTCTCTTCACAGACTTGACCAAGCCTCGATCGTCTTCAGGCCTTGACAAGTATTATGTGCTGAAACAACACAGCAGTCACGGCAAGCATCATGGCCGACACGATGGTTTCTACCGTTCGCTCACCTCTCTCCGAGGCTTCGGACCGGATCAACGCAACCTATCACGCCCAAGACTCCCAGCGGTACAAGCCGCGGCACGATCAATCAGAGGCTAACAAGGCTCCTCGCGCGGGTTGCAGCCATCCTGCTGCCTACTTTTCTGGTCGTCCACCTCCACCACAGCCTCAACACGCCAACCCAGTCGCACCCGCTCCCACTCCCGCTCCCACTCCCGCCCCCGCTGCTCTAAGG
>JABFEX010001514.1:0-17545 GCA_013623515.1 Fusarium illudens | reverse complement strand
GTGAATGATTATCGAGGCGTGGGTGAGAGGGGGAATGTGGGGTTTCGAGGGGTGTGGTGTGGGCGGTGGGGGGAGTTTTGTGTTGGAGTTTGGGTTGTTGGGGGCGGGAAGAAGAAGAAGAAGAATGCAGGGGGTATTCGAAAGGGGGAGGAGATTCTGGTAAGTTATGGAAAGGGGTTTTGGGGAGAGAGGAAGGCGGAGGAGTATGAGTATGATGGGTATGAGCAACACGGAGAGGTGGAGGCAACCGGGGAGACCGAAGCTGATGGGGATAAAAAATCAGTATCATGATACCAACTCGTGGTGTTGAAGATCAAGGACCAACAATTGGTTTTAATTTAGGAATCACAACACTATGCAACTCAATAACAAACCTTGCACGCAACGTGAATGAACCTTGAGTGACTCAGAACCATGTTTTGGTGGCAGTCATATAAGCTTCTCAGATGCATCTCGAGCCGAGTGTGTTGATGGACCTGGGTATATAACAGGCTCCATGCCTCCCAAGATGGTCCTCTCACTATCTTCCTTCCACACACATCCAACTCTCAATTCTACTGTCAAAGCAAACATCTTCTCTCTACATCCAACTCTCGATTCTACTATCGACATCTTGAACACTCCTCATCCACCAACGATCAATCACTCATCATGGTGATTGTCAAGTACGACTCGGGCCTCATGGTCCCAATGACACCCGTCATGAACGCAGCTCAGCTGAACAAGTCTCTGACAACCAGTGAGTTTTTCTCCCCCATCTCCATCTAGCCTTGTTGTTTGTCTAACTAGTCCAGTAATGGTTCTCGACTACATCCTGCTCATTGTTGTGCCCTTGTTCTTCCTACTCACGTCCCGCGTGGGCAAACTTCCAGTTTATCCAGGTCGACGTAAGCAGCTAAATCATTCACTTCGCCTAGGGCCTCGTTCACTGACCACATTCTCAGCTACTCTTTCCATTCACCCAATCCAGAGAGTCTACGAAAAGGATCTCTACCGCGCGCTGGCTCTCCTCTGGCCCACTGGTTTGACAGCTGCTTGGTTCACGATTCGCCAGGTTTGCCGTGACCCAAAGTCCGACTTGATGGTGCAACTTCTGCCCATCTTCTTTGGATTTTGCGTCAGCTTCGTCGCATACCGTATTGCGGACCTCAACCACCCCGACGACGAGCTGGTGCTTGTGGACGACGATGACTTTACCACGGACCGAAAGGAAACAACAATTGTTGGGTGGTGGAGCCTGAAGGAAACAGAGTCTGCGGTCTGATAAGCACACGGTGGTCTTGTTCTTTTTTTCGGCCTCTTTTTCCTCATCTTGGAACGGTTCAGGAAGAGGTACATGCAATCAAGAGGCCATCATGGCAGTCTTCGGGACTTGGCTTGTCGAGGAGATTGGCGTTTATCCGTAGCAAAAGGCTTTCATTACTTGGTACCTGTTAATAGATAACTTTGATTTAGAATTTGTCTTCTCCCAACGTGATTCCGTCTACCTTTTCGGCTGTACCCCTTTGTCCCCATTCACGAACTCAACAACATGACGGGCTCTTTTTTGGCGAAAGCTTCTTCGTCCCCAGGATTCTTATTCTCCCTTATAATCACCGTAGCCTCTTCGCTTCGGTTGTGTTCGGCATCATCGTGAAAGGACACTCGCCTTCTACTCTCCCCAAGCAAGCACACGACCGCGTATCAAGATGCTGCCCCCTGACTCGACAACAGAGGCACTCATGCAGACCAACAAAGTGCCCATGTCCGCATGTAAGCTTCTTTACTCTTACCCTGACTGGACTCAAATCGTGAACTAATATTTGGCTGGGTCCAGATTGCCTTAGCTTTGGTATTCTTTTTATACTCCTGTCACTTGGCCTAATGAATCTGGTACCGGATCCGCCACATCAAGAGCATCAAAATGAGGAATAAAGATGATAATTTTCGAGCAGCCGGCTTGCTTCTTTCTTTATTTTCCACTGTTGACTCGCAATCTCTCCGAGAAAGGGGCTGTGTTGCTGTCATCCAGCCTTAACATGGCTCCCAAAGACACTCATGTTTGTGAGCCGCACCGAACTCGCTGGCTCCACAAAGCCCCGTATGGGGGAAAATATGAAGAATCATTCTCTCTTGTGCGCTGCTGCCTGAAGCATGCTTGCTCACGTGCAACGGGTCAAGTTGCTACGTGGTGTTGATGGATAAGGATGCAAGGGTCAAAGTCTGTTGGAACAAGCTTCGGTACAGTTTTTGGCCGTTTTTTTATCATCTATTAGATATCTGGCTGCCTCCGCTGTACCTGGACTCAATAAGAAGCTCACGCTGGCCTACATGATATATTATCGTGTCCATTCACGGTCTCTTCTGCCCATCTCCAACTCTTTCCACCAACACATCTGGAACTCTTTATTCCTTTAATACGACTATCTTCCATAACATCTATTCGCAAAGATGCAGTATCTTTGGGCCGGTTCACAGACGCCCATGTATTCTGCCGATGGTCTCCTCCATCTGCTTTATTCGATGATATGGGTAGGCTCGCAGTTCGCCCTCGCCCACTACGAAAACAACCGCCACAAGAGGATTACACCAGGTATTTATCACAGGCCCTCCAATAAACTTGTCGTTCTCGACTGACATTTGTAGCCGACACGGACAAGTACAGGAGCTACAAGAGCAACTTTGATGCCGTGTTCGAGGCCAGCCAGTTCCTCGTCTACTTTGTGGCCATAAACCTACTCGTCGGAAATGTTCTCTTCACCAGCGACTGCATCGACATTTCCAAGGTCTTGGAGTTTCAAGATTCCCTGACTTTGATGGCTCTCACTCAAATGGCGTTTGCACTGTGCCTTCACGCACTCACAACCGTCTATCTAAACATGTCGACGCCGGACAATGCGTCACGAAGAGAACGAGGGGGAAAGTCAGAAGGCGGCTGGGTTCTTTTGCAAGAGGACATCTGGGTTCTTTTGTAAGATGGCATTGTCCCTGGTTGTTGGGAGGTTGGCTTTCTGTTGTATGGTGACAACGCCGACCAAGAGACTCACGAATGAATGAATAGTCATTCAGATAGATGCACGCTTCTCTAGACCTCTATTACCAAGATAAATTATAATTACGAAATCATACCTCAAAATATCCATCCCGTTGCTGATCATCCACTGAGATTTGGTGAAGCTCGTGTGGATTTCCTAATTGGGAAGGCAACGCGAGCAACCCTGTACCATCAGCAGGATGACGATGTTAACCGTTAACCTCGCGATTCCGAAAGGCCGAGTAGTCAAGAGAATGTGTATAAATATGAATTGTTTCTCCTTCAACTCGGTTCTTTCTTCTGAATCATCATTCACAACTTCTTCGACTCACAGAGTAGTTATTCTGCACTCAACACCAACTTACACGGATACGCTAGCAAGAAGCCACTCCAATATCAAGATCAAAATATCCGTCCTCCCATCATGAGCACCAAAGCTTCACAAACCGAGACCACTCGTCTCGTACGAACCACCCACACAGAGGATGGCACCTCTGTCTTTGCCTCCGACACCCACATCACGCCCTTCTCACCCTTCGGCCCCCAAGGCAGCTCCTTCACCATCTTTGACACTCGCCAATCCGTCCCAGTCAACAACACGGACGCGATCCCCTCCTTCTCCGACACCCTCCCGCGGTGTCCGCCTCAAGGTGCCATCTTCTGCACGACGCAGATCCAGCCTGGTGGCAGCGCGCCCATGCACCGCACCCAGAGC
Organism: Fusarium illudens; assembly: GCA_013623515.1. Taxonomy (NCBI): domain Eukaryota; kingdom Fungi; phylum Ascomycota; class Sordariomycetes; order Hypocreales; family Nectriaceae; genus Fusarium; species Fusarium illudens. The sequence continues at coordinate 13,817 of JABFEX010001514.1, read as the reverse complement.
CTCGACTACCTCGTTGTCATGTCTGGCGAGATCGTGCTGGCGCTCGACGGCGGGGAGGAGAAGACTGTGGGACAGGGAGAGGTTATTGTTCAGCAGGGTGTGAACCATCGGTGGATTAATCGTGGGGATGTGCCTTGCAAGATTCTGTGTGTCATGATGGGTGCGGAAAGGGTTGCGTTGAAAGATGGCACAACTTTGGAGGAAACTGTATTTAAATAGACAAGATGTGGATGACCGATGTTATGCAGTTCAAGGCATGGAAGACTATATTGCAGAGAGATGTCCCAATCCCGACTTCATGCCTGTACACTCTCGGATCCTGTCAAAGACCATCTGTGCATTCGCCTTCTGTGACCCTGTCGCTAACCCATCTGGACTTTTGATGATCTTGACAGGCCAGAGCAAGAGATAAGCACCCACGGCTTGCCAGCGAGGCGGTTTGGACTCGTCTACCCAGTAACGCCCCAACTGATCGACATCCCCAAAGGACTGAGGAACAGACGACAAAACCTCGCCTGCTAGAGATTGAATCATGTCCACTGATTCTTGTATTTGAAACGAGTCCCTGCTCTCATCTGTAGAAGGCAATGACGAAGCCCTGTGTAAGCAAGTCACCAGCTTCTGGTGGAGGATGATTCGAGCTGTCCGGTGGTAGTTCCACTCATAGGCCATCCATATATCCGGATGAAGCTGAACGGTTTCTGGAAACCAAACCCCCTCCTTCTTGGTGCCTACAACATCAGCCCTAGGGATTGTACGGAACTCCCACTCAGGCTTGGCTCGCCAGAGAATAGCCTCATGATCCAGGCGCAGCATCTCGTCAACTAACCCACGCAGCTGATCGCCTGTGAGGGCATCGGAATCGAGAGACTGAAGTAGGTCGTTTGCCCTTTGGCATAAATGTGTGATGGCCAAGCCATCCTTTTCTAGTCGCACTGAAGAAATATCATCATTCAGTGCGTCTAGCCAGTCATGGGATTCTGGAAGAGGGCTTATTTGTTTGGCGAGCTGCTGTTTTTGCTACCCACGAGTTAGGATATGATATCTAGGCATATAAAACATATGGAACTTACTAGACGATGGTGTGCTAAGCGGAACAGACTCCATCCTCGAGGATCGTGGAACTGCTCATACCCACGGAGCCGTAGAATATGTGCCATGCCTTGCACATGAGATCTAGAGAGGGAGGATTCGGGCATGAACAAAGACTATCTCTAGTGTTAGCCTCGAAACCAAGAGTGTACATACGTGGATGCCATCTGACCTCGAACATGTCTAGAATGACTACAGCCATCAAGTCGTAGTCATCCGGAGTCTTGTTCTTTTCAGCCAGAGAGTGTCCAAGTGCACTCAGTGCTTTGCCATAGCACTCAAGTGACTTTCCAACCAACTCCTCAGAGATCTGTTCCCGTGAAAGATCGGCAAACGCACATGCCTGAACAGCCCAACGCAACGCGTAGCGGCCCTCGATGTTGACTTCTTTGAACAGACAAGGAAGGTGTTGAAGGAAGCCTGGAGAGGAAGACTCATTGCACGGGAATAACACGTATTTGTCCATGAATAGGCCGGCCGCTTGATCCTCGTCAGAAGGGATTTTGATTGTCGATGAATCTTTGAGCCATGGGAACGCAGGAGGTAGCTTGAAGGATGCCCCCGAGGTAAATGAGCTCTCAGAGGCCCGTTCAAGCGACCTGCTCTTGGTACGACGACTCTGCGGAGACGAAGCAGACGTGGTCGAGATAGAAGATGTCTGGCTCTTCTGAACGATCTTTTCCGTCTCGTGCTGAAACATGAGATCTCCCTCGTCTCGGTACCCAACGCAGAGCTCATTGCGAGCTATGCAGCGTTGACACGAGGGTCGACCGCCATCACACTGAGAATGGCTGTTAGGCAATGCCCTTGCTTTCTTTCTTGTTTGAGTAGGAGGGTTGTTACCTTGACTCGGCGTTGACGGCAGCGTAGACAACCTCTACTACGGCGTGACATGGTGTTGTAGTTGTCTTATATGTGGATGAAAGGTTCAAGTTGCCCCGCCGCGTGAAGCTGACGCGTGCGCTAGTAGATGTTACTCAGGTTTCAGGAATAGCTTCGATATCCGATTGATTATGGAATACCTTTACTCTGAAGAGATCAATAATGAACTTGTCTTGTTCATCATTGTTCGTGACTTGGCAATGGTTCGAACAAAGAAATTAAGACAAAGGAGACTTGTTACACCATACACCAACACCCAAGGCCGAAACTCGCCATGAACAGCCTAGAACATCTTATCGTTCATATTAAACAACTTAATAAACAATGAAAGTCTTCCCTCAAGTATTCCATATGATCCATGAACCCTGGGATATAAATGTCTTCTCCTCTCCTTCACAACTTCTGCTTTGCCAACTGACACACTCATCACACTCGATCACAAACTCGTAACCACCGGTCAGTCAGTTCATAAACTGCCAGTTTGCTAACTCGAGACTTATCTGTTTGCCAACCCAACACACTCCGCAATGCCTACCAACGCACACTGCGGGTCTAACCGCATCTCCAAGCACAGCTGGAAGAACCGCGACGACCGCCGCAGCGGACCCGAGGGCAAGTACTGGAATAGGGACAACAGGGACCAGAGAGATCACAGAGACAAGAGAAATCACAGAGAAAAGAGAGACAGCAGGGACGTCAGAGGTGGGCGAGACGAGGACCCGGTGCATAACAACTACGGCCGTGTCAGCCAGGATAGTTACAACTACAGCATCAACATCAAGGCCTATGGAGACAACGACCGGAGCAAGAACTGGAACGGCAACGTTCTCCGGGACCGCAACTTCAACACCTACGTCCAGAGCAAGTCCCGCCGGGACCGGTTCGACAACCAAAGGTACTCCCCCGCGGGAAGCCTTCAGAGCTCCAGGCAGTCCTCAGACTCTGGACAAGCTCGTTCATGGTTTCCTTCTCAGGCCGGCAACAACTCGTACTCGGATCAGGCTGTTGACTTTACCAAGCCCCCTCGAGGGTGTGAGGGTGAGGGAGCAGCGAGGTCATGCCGTGGGTCTATGCGTAGTAGAGACCGCGACGATAGAGACGACGGCCACTATGGCGCTCGTGAAGCTTACATCGACATCAGCAGGGGCGACACGGTCCACGGCCGGATGCGACGGACAGACCGAGTACGTGACGAGACCGAGCTCAGCATCGGCACCATCATCTCGACAGCCATCCACAACCAGGCCCGCGAGAACACCGTGTCCATCGACGAGTTCAACAAGTCCCTCTCGGGCTTCGGCGTCGTCTACTCCAAGTACCGCAAGCTCATCGTCGTCGAAGAGTGGACGCAGCACGTCGTCTGCATACCGCTGTACACATACAACGGCCGAGGCCTCTCGGGCCGCGAGAGCTCGGCCTGTGAGTACTTTGACGTGCGCGACGTCGACGACCCCAAGCCCGAAAAGGGGGACACCTTTTCGACCCTCATGGCCGTCCGGGACAGGAACTGGCCTAGGGAAAACACCTTTGTTGAGGGCCGCACCGTGGCCAAGCTGACCGAGAAGATCTCCTTCTATAGGAGCGACAAGTGCTCGATCGAGGGTAAGATTGACACGGATAGTCTCGACACGCTGATCCCGCCTTACATACACTCGCTCACCAACCCGCTGGCCAAGATGATAGCCCGTGGCCAAATCGATGATGGAAAGGCCATCAAGGAGGACGAGAACTAAGGGTGTTAGCTTTTGACAAACACGCTCACTCACTACTTACTAGATGGATAGATACTCTAAACTAGTATCATGGAATGGCCACCAAAAGGTATTGTTGTCAGCTTTGATATCGTCAAGCTGCCTTGCCAACACACACTGCTGACTGGATCAGATCTCCTTTGTCTTTTATCACAAAATACATGCTACCTATTTATTTGTTCTTCATACACCGCAAGCTCCATGACGTGACTGACTCTTGGGCCTTTATTCTCTAAAGTGAATCGATATCAGTGCGCTCGCTACAAGAAATACCCATGATCAAGACCTAGCTAACTAACTAGATAAGTAACCCCCAATCCGCGCCAAGTCCTCCATGGTATAGTACAGCCATAATCCCAATTCTCCGTGCCCTCGCTGATAATCATTCAAACATCCTCCCCCTCGGCGTCAACGTCCCCTTCGTCGTCGTGGTGTTCCCCCCCATCCGTCGCTGTTTCGATGGCGTTGCCCTCGATAGCGTCTCCATTGGCTGACGCACCATTTGTCTTGGTAGAGACCACGACCGAGTCCTCTGCTGGCTCCTCCCCCGTCACCCCCTGTTCTCCATCGTTGCCTTCCGTGATGGGCAACAGATCGGGTGGCTTTTCCAACCACCCAGGCGGAAGACCAGGTCCACTATCGGCGTTCCCATAGTCGGATTTCTTGGTGCCCTTTGGCCAGCGGCCAGGCCCACGGCCCGTTCCACCAGTTTTTCGGTTTGAAGCGCTCTTGGGCCGAGAGGATGAAGAAGGACGGTGACTCTTCCCGTTACGTTTCGGCCTTGAACCGCTGCTGACAGTCCGAGGTGCCGATGGCCGGCTGGCGCTCTGCCGCGAACGATCCCGTCGACCGCCGGGAATGGCTGGGAAAACCTCGAACCGGTTGGTAGGAACATCTCTGTATGGCAACACCCAAGCTGGTTGCCCATTCACCCCTCCCTCACCCATTTCCACATCCTTCGGTGATCCAAGCTGCTTCTCCTCCCCTGGAGCAGCCTCCTCAATGGACTGGACAGGTGTTGGCTCTGCCTCGCCATTCTCCACAGGAGAGTCCGGAGGAGGGTGCTCCCCATTTGTATCTGCGTCGGGCACACTCTTGCCCTCCCCGTTTGTAGTTGGTTGACTCTCGGTGCCGATCGTGTCGTGCCCTTCGTCAACCTTTGCCTCATCGTCCTCTCTCGGCGCGATGGTGTTGATTGCCGGGCCGAGCTCAAAATTGACCGCGTTGCTGCGGCCCATGACATATGGTGTCCAGACGAGAGCCTCTGGTCTCAGTTGCACATAACCCTTGGCCTCCCACTTGCCAACGTATTGTCGACAGTAGTCCATATCCACCCTGAACGCGTACAGCTTCGTCTGTGGATCTCTGACGAGGGCCCTGAGACCTTCCAGAGCAGAAATAACATCGTCTGGTGTCATACCCGTGTCGTCGGACATCTGCTTGATGCTGAGTCCTTCGCTCTTGTGGTGCCCAGCATCCATGACTTCCAACAAGTAGCGGCAAAGAACCAAGCGCCAGTAGTTCCGGTACGAGACCAGGCCCATGTCAGATAGCGGCTTCTCAGGCGAGCCCGTCTTCTCCTCGACCTTGGTGAGCAAGTATGAAAAGTCGATGAGGAGGTTGCCGTAGCCCTTGCGCTGATGTATTGGCAATGTCAGGATACACGAGACGTTATTCTGACTGCTGGCTCTCTTTTCTTTCGAAAAGTATCCCACAAAGTGATACCCGGTGTCGTTGTATTCGCATAGAACGTAGAAGAGAAAAGGCTCCACGTCGTAGTACAACGTTTTCGAGCCCAGGAATAGCTTGGCGAGAAGGCACAGGTTCTGGCAGTACACGGGGTTCTTGCGGCCGTCGACCTCAAAGACAGACACGGACTTGTGACGGTAGATCTCATCTCCTGGCGGGTGCTTCGCTGGACACTTGAGCTTGTGTCTCCAAGCGACGTAGTCCGAGTTCATGTACTTTAGACAGAACTCGCAGATGTAGAGCACCCGGTTCCGACTGTATTCAGCTGGATATGGCGCAGCATACCACGTGTCAATCTCCCAGCCGCCAAACTCGATGCATTCGATCTGGCTGGCGTTTTCGCTCGACTTTTTGTGCTTTCGAACCGGCATGTCGGAATCTGCCTGCATGGCGAGGATACGCGCTCTCCATTCATCCTCGGCCTTTTTGTTGGCGTCATCGAATCTCCGGCGATCTTCAGGCGCTGGGAGAGTCTTGGACGTGTCGGCTTCTGCTTCGGTCAAGATTCCGCCATAGGGCTTGCCCTTCATCTCATCCGTCTCACGATCAAAGAAGGAGTAGAATGGCTGCGAGTAGTTGTCTGATGTGAAAGGGGTCGGAAGGGCGGCTATTGGGGTAGGGGTAGGGATGGCTCTGGGGGTGGCCGCTGGCCGCTGAGGTGTAGGTCTGGCAACGCTCCCTGGCGGTCGTCTGTCACGCTTCTTGCGCGACAGGATTTCCTTAAGGTTTCCGGGCCTGACCTGGATCTTCAGGACGAGTGACGTGCGGGTACGCTTCTCCATGGTAACTGGAGGGGGTCGCGTGACTTTGAGGCGAAGGGTCCTGGAAGGGTTGTGTCGGCCCGGATCTACGCTTCCATTGCGCGTTGTACCCTCGTGCGAGGACGTTGGCTCGTTCGACTGATTATGCCGTCGTTTCCTCAGCGACATGCCGCTGTCGTCGTCTTCGAGGGACGATGACTTTCGTTTTCGCAATGTGCGAGTCTCGTCGACAGGCTCCTCAGGCAGAACGTCATCGTCGATTTGTGAAGTCAGAGGCTCATCATCTGCTTCTGGCTCGAACCGTACTTCCCCGGAATGATCTGGGACATCAGAATGCTGGGAGGGAAGCTCCATGTCGTGATCGACGCTTTGATCGTCCATGTCTTCATCGTGGTCTTCAGCATCGGAATCCCTGTGAAAGCAGTCGGGACACTTCCAATTCTCGGGTGCTGAGTTGGTTAGCAGTTGAACCGAAGTATGGGCGCTGCAGATGCTCACTGTTGTCCTCGCTCATTGCCGCGGCGTCGCGGGCGCATTGCTGGTGGGCTGTGATTCATTAGCACAAGACGTCATGATCACAGCAGGGCAGGGGAAGTTCACCATGTCCACCACAGCCCGCGCATGCCAGGTACACTTCAAACTCCTCGCTTGGATCTTCATCCTCGCCCTGCTTGCAAAAGGTGCAGTTGTTAGATGGCCCTGCCTCCTCGTCCTCGTCTTCATCTCCGTCTGCTTCCGCGGCATCGTCCCACGGGGCATCTTCGTCTGACTCCTCATCAAGCGCACTCGGTGAGTCTGATCTCTCACTGTCGCTCGCATCCTCTTGTCCCGGCTGGATTTTCACGTCGCCCACTCCTTCATCTTCGTCGTATTCTTCTCCCTCCGCGTCCACGTCTTCCTCGTCCTCTTCCTCGTCTTCGTCTTCGTGGTTTTCGGCTTCCGCCACTTCATCATGATCGTTGTTGACAGATATTTGTTGGTGTAGGAGGAAGTCGTTGTCCTCCTCGCCTTCAGCATCCACATCGAGTTCCTCGCCTGAAGCGTCGCGGTCGCTCAGCTCGGCATCATCCATGTCTCCGGTTGCGCCTCCGGACCCCATATTAACATCAAGTGCGTCAGATATCATCGCATTAATCGTCGAGGTTTCGCCTGCCGTCTCGTATTCGGCGTCCTCGTCGGAAACCATTACACTCTGTTGGAGCTCTTCCTCCATCGCCTGTGCGCTCGCCATGGTTATCCCCGCGACCCAGAGAAGAAATCCCAGTAGCGAGAGCCTAGATTTTGCATATCGATCGTTCTCGGAGCGCTGCGACGGTTCTCTCGCGGTGCGATCACGTTCGGCTCATGGTAGTTGGGGCTGGAGACGCGGGCTTGGATCGAAGGGTCCCGTGCGCGTGACGAGAAGGGTAGGTCGCCCTCGGCTAATTGTAGAATTGTATCAAGCTAGTCGACTGTGTTCGAGAAACGCGTCCGTATTGGAGTTCGTCGTAGTAGGGATGCGATTAAGGTGAAGCGCTGGAGCAAAGCGCGTTCAACTTGCGAGATATCAACCAGCTGTCGCGGAGCTTGTTGCCACAGTGCGCGCGACTCCGGCCTCGGGTAATGCACTGGTGATTTTGGTACCGTACAGTGCTAGATCTGGCGTCGCTAACTGTACTGACGTGCAGGGATGGATGGGATGTGGGGGCTTGCCTGGTAGACAAAAAAGATTGGGGTCCGCCGCTTGTGTTTGTGAAGGTCAATACATTGGTTTCAAGACTCAGCATGTGGTAATTTTGAAAGTAATTGGATTCAAGTTATTCTGAAAGACAACTCTATCATCCAAAGGCCCCCACTCCTCGTAATCAAGTCAAACTTTGGAGGATTGTGAGCAACATCCTGTTCCCCATCCTTTCTGTCCACTGGCTTTCACGGCAGAAGCCGGTTCGCGCCTCAGGCATCAACTCAATAACCAATCGCTCAATCGTCAATGGCTCGGTTGACGACGTGAGCTTCAAGTCAAGGCCCGGCCGCTCGGAATACCTACGACCACCGCGACAGACCCGGACGACAGGTCAAACCTAGTCAATTCGATTCCTCCCCCGAAGAAAGATCCTGCGAATATTTCAAAGTCTGCCCAGGCAGCGCCGACGCGACCATGCCCGTCCCCTTCGAGACCCTTCTTCCCTACGCCATCATCACTACCGTACGTCCGGTTCGGCCCTGCGACACGAGGATATGGAGGCTCATTGAGTGATAGATGTTTGGTATCTCTGGCACCGGTCTTGCCGTCATCAAGACCTGGCAGAACGAGGGCAAGCGACCCCGTTACTCCGTGGACCAGTGGGACAAGGTAGGTTATCTGCGCTTGCAAGTCTTTGCCCCATGCTAATTGTCTCTACAGCAAAGTATGATACACCTCGAACCAACTTGCGGTTGATCATCTTGATACTGACCAAGGGCTGCTAGTGATGGAGCGTGACCGCCGACTTACAGGAAGTCTACGAGGACAGACGGACAAACCAGCGGCACCCATGGGGTTCGAGCTGAACAACCCGTGGAAGGTGAGTGCCATTGAATACTGGCATGCTGCTCATATATGCTAACTCGAGACAATAGTTGGAAACGCGCTTCGCTTAGAGAACCGCACAAGAGCCGATGCGAATCGTCAAAGTGCCGCAACAGAGCAAATGTACATATACAACCTAAGTGAGCAGAGGGGCATCAGGCCAAGCGAAAGGGATGAATGGATAGGAGAAAGAAATGAAAGAGAACATTAAACATTCATTAGACTTGATCCGTGACGATTCATCGTGAACAAAGGCCTGGGTTTGCTGTCTAAAACGGGGGTATCTTATTATATGGCTATCTCTGCTCTGTTCTTATTCAGGTTCTCGAGCAGCGTACAAGCCTGGCACATGGCCTGACTTGACATGTATCCGCACTTGACACACTTGCCTAGAGTCTGCAACGGTATAGCCTCCTTCTGCCGCCGGGTCCTCACGGGCAGAGCCACTGCCTCCTCATCCTTGGGGGTTCCGTTGGCCGTGATCTCAGTCTCGAGAGCAGTGTGGTTGGTCTTCTTCTTCAGGCTGGCTTCAACCTCGGCCATCTCATTGCCGGATGTGCGTCCGTTGGCTGATCCGCAGCCTCCAATTCCCTCGCCCTCATCGCAAGCACAGACCCCCTGGCTCTTCTCGGGTGTGAGTCGAGCCATGTCCTCTCCGCTTCTGACAATGTCTAGGATTGCGCTTGGTCGAACCTTTTCAAGATTCTTGATGAGGCCTCGGGCCGTTCCGCGGAAGGCCTCTGGACTGTATATGCACTCGGTACTGAAGTAATCCAGCTTCTTGTGGTGGGCGTAGAGCACAATCTCCTTTTCGTATGCGTACTTAAGAGGCTTGCTCCTCTTCACGTCGCTGTTGGAGTTGCCAGTAACAATGCTGGTGCTTCGAGCTAAACGCGGCAGGTCTCCACGGAGGAGGTTCATGAGAACAGTCTCGGCAATGTCGTCAGCGTTGTGACCTGTTACAACGTGCTTGATGGCGAGCTTCTTTGCCCCTCGATCCAAGGCCTGTCGTCGAAATACACCACAGTAGGTGCAGTTTCCCTTCTTTCCGATGGTCTCAACAACCTGGTCCATGGTCCATCCATAAAGCTCGTCGTAACCCACAATCTCCAGGGGCATTTCGTACTGGACGGCATTCCGTTTCACAGTTTCGAGTGAATCATCTCGGTAGCCCTTGATGCCCTCGTCAACACTCAGAAGTACCAGGTCCAGTCCGTAGTCGTGCCGTTCGTTTAGTGTTTTCATCACAGAAGCCAAGACTGTCGAATCCTTGCCACCTGAGGCTCCGATGGCAACTCTCTCTCCTCGAAAGAAGAGCTCAGACGACGTGATTGTGTGGTGTACTTCATCCTCAAAGACTCTGAGAAAACACTCTCGGCATAGCTTGTGGTGGTTCTTGGGCCGCTTTACGACGGCCCTGTTATTCTGACACCGATTACAAGGTGTAGGTGGCATTTCGACTGCTGTGTTGACGCAGTTTTGCTGAAAGTGTCTGATAACACAGAAGATCTGAGATTTGCCCCTCTGACGCAAGATCAAGGGGATATAGCGATCCGATATCAGAATACCAGCGAATTTTGCCCGCTTGAAATTCGTTCGGAATGTCGTGACGCTCGAATTTATTGTAGATGATGACTTTACGAATCTAGGCTTCCTTTTCTCGCTTCTTCCGGTACCTTAACTTTGACTCAAGGCAATGACTCTGCGCTGCACTGTAGAAGCCATGGTCACGTGCACGAGCAGCTAAGGTCCACTCGGCTCCAGCCCCTCCAAGTGGAGTAATAGTGGGTCTTGATTTTTCGTGGCAGGAAGCCCTAATTATTCAACACCAAATTCTTTTCGTGCCTTTTTCTTCCCTTTGAAACCCATCTCTCATCGCCATCCCGAACTTTGCTCTTCAACCCACGAGCAACTAACCCACAGATCCAAGATGGTGAGTGCATAAACAACACACTGGACTCTAATGGCCACAGTTCTGTGAGTCAAATGCGCTTCGCGCGCAATTGAAGCCGCAGTCGTCGCTTGCGACTGACTGTCGGTATTCCGCCTGCTCGTCTACCTTCATCGGTGTCGAGCAGGTGATGACTTGGCTGGAGATGCAGGCGTGCGCAGAAATGCCACGACCTGCTCTCGTTAGAGTTCAGAGAAGACCTTTTTGGCTTGAATGCCTTGCTGATCTTCTTTTCTCAATGACAGCCTCCCAAGTCCGGCAAGAAGGTCGCTCCCGCCCCTTTCCCTCAGGGTAAGGCTGGCTCTCGCAAGGCCCCCAAGGTGAGAAAACTCTTCCTTTCCTCAGGATGGCCGGTCGCTGACAATCTTCAGAACCCCCTTCTCGAGAAGCGACCCCGCAGCTACGGTGTCGGCCAGGACATCCAGCCCAAGCGCAATGTTTCCCGCATGGTCAAGTGGCCCGAGTACGTCCGCCTCCAGCGACAGAAGAAGATCCTTCAGATGCGCCTGAAGGTTCCCCCTGCTCTCGCTCAGTTCCAGCACGTCCTCGACCGCAACACCGCCGCCCAGGCTTTCAAGCTCCTCAACAAGTACCGACCTGAGACCAAGGCCGAGAAGAAGGAGCGTCTCCTCCAGGAGGCTACCGCCGTCAAGGAGGGCAAGAAGAAGGAGGACGTCTCCAAGAAGCCCTACACCGTCAAGTACGGTCTCAACCACGTCGTCGGCCTGATTGAGAACAAGAAGGCTTCCCTCGTCCTCATCCCCAACGACGTTGAGCCCATCGAGCTCGTCGTCTTCCTCCCCTCTCTGTGCAAGAAGATGGGTATCCCCTACGCCATTGTGAAGGGCAAGGCCCGTCTCGGCACTGTCGTCCACAAGAAGGTATGTCAAGGCGAACCAGGTAGTTAAGGACTCTTTCTAACGTGACACCAGACCGCTGCTGTCCTCGCCATCACCGAGGTCCGCTCCGAGGACAAGAACGAGCTCTCCAAGCTCGTCTCCGCCGTCAAGGATGGCTTCCTTGAGAAGCACGACCAGGCCCGCCGACAATGGGGTGGCGGTATCATGGGCGCCAAGGCCCAGAAGAGGATTGAGAAGAAGCAGAAGGCTATCGAGGCTGCTACCAAGATCTAAGGCTTTTTCTTAATACCCCTCACAATGCATTGAGATTCAGGGATCAACGGTGTTGAACGGTTCAGGGCATGGAAAATGAATGAATTTTTCTCGGGTTACGTTTTGTCCCATCCCACTCGCAGTGATCTGTGGGGCCGGTTTCCGACCTCAAAAAATAGACGATGAGCTTGCTCTTGGACAAGTCTTGCAGGGTGAAGTGAGATTTTTGTTGGTCCACGATTTGATCATTGCCACCCAACCGTAGCCAAGGGAATTGCCACGACATGATGCCATGGATCCATTCCATTGTCGGACCCGATCAGGTATATACGAACGATTAGGCAGACCTCGGGTACAAGTAGTTTTGTTTAGGCGGATACTGGGCACACCAAGTCGCTCAGACGCGTTCGTGTCTTGAGCTCAAGTTCATACCCAACTGTCCTCATGGAGAAACGCATGGGTATTTGGCTGAAGCAGAGAAAGAATCACATGAGACGGTCCTGTTTGATCTCTCCCATCCAAAATCGTGGTCTCCAAGCACATGCTCATGCGTTGCCCCAGCCCACCTCCCTACCTACCTATGTAGCGTCTACAGCCACAGTTAGGTTGACAAGAGCCAATCAGACTGGATACCAACGTCGGACCTCATTTCTCTTGTCTTCACGTGGTGCGCAAGCCATTTTGTTACTGCTTGTTGACAATGCCTAAAGCTGCCCTTGGTGCCTCGGTCCGTCTAGAACTGAACAAAAAGACGTGTGGAAGACCATCTCAGTCAGACCCAACATGCATCCCCCTGATTTCTTTCCCACATTCTTGTGCTCTAAAATTCATCAGATCGTCAAAAAACAAAGCCGTCTTGGTCGCCGTCGCTGCTTTAATTTCCCCTCCTGTCGCCCCACTTGGTGTGTCTGTTTAACTCGATTTCCTCCCGTTAACAACAGAAGGCGCTGGAGTGCGATGGATGACCAGTTTAACCAAAGACGAGCTTGAAGATGTCGTTGAAGACAAAGTACTGGCCTGCGGCGTCGCGGGCCAGCTGGAAGGACTGGCTGAAGTTCATGGGGCGCTGCTCCTCATCGACCTGGAGAAAGTTGTTAGTCCAACAGACGAATCCAAAGCGCAGCTAGACAATCGGGTATATCGTACCAGGAGGGCACCGGTGATGAGGATGATGATGCCACCCTCGCTGTTAGAGGGCTGGGCATCAAGGGTCGAGACCTGGTGCTTGACCTTCTCGAAGGGAAGGGACTGGTTTGCAGGTCAGCGCGGCCGTCTAAACTCCAACGGGAGGAATGCTGCATACCGCCAACTTCTCGGTAATAGAGTCGGCGCCGAGGACGGAGGCGGACTCAAAAGTCAACATGGACTCGGCGCGCTATCGAACGAGTTAGCAAGTTGTGCATGCTAGGCGCTAAAAACCATGACAGTACGCACGTAGAGGCTACCAAGAGTTTTGCGGTCGGCATCGAACTGGTTATAGTAGAACTCGATGAACTGCTCTGTCGGATTCTATTAGCGACTCGCGGAAGCACGCACGAGTGAGCCCGTGGCTCAGCTCGCAGGCTGTCTGGACATACTGGCGACATCCTCAAAGTCTAGAAGTGTGCGCGGTTAGTTTCTACCATCCGTCTCTCAGCGAGGCATTCCGAGAAACTCACTTCCAGCCATTTTGAAATCTGGGGACCTTTCTGGTCGGGTATATCGCTATGTGTAGGGAAGAAAGAGTCGTGGATGGTGAGAGTCGGGGGATCGAGTTGGGTTTGTCGCAAAGTCTGCGTGAGGGCGGGGAGGGGTGGGCGACGACGAGCAGGACGGAGATGAGATCGATGGGATGGGAATGGTGGGGTTGAGGGGGCACAGTGCAGATTGGGCACACACGTCAACCGGCTACGGGTGCCGCTGCCACGGAAACGTGCCCGATGTCAGGCTCGAGGGCTGTGCCAGGGCAGGGCCAGGGCAGGGCGGCACAGT
>JABFEX010001512.1:0-18434 GCA_013623515.1 Fusarium illudens | reverse complement strand
AGGCCCCCAAGCCCAAGAAGGCCCAGCCCAAGAAGGTCTCCACTGGCGGCTCTCTCAAGGGTGGCAACGACCACTACGGTATCACCTACACTCCTTACGAGTCCTCCAACGGTGACTGCAAGGCCGCCGACAAGGTCGACCAGGACATTGCTGAGCTCAAGGAGGCTGGTTTCCAGATTGTCCGATCTTACTCCACTGACTGCGACACTCTCAAGTCTGTTGGCGGTGCTTGCAAGAAGCACGGCATGGACATGATCATTGGTGTCTTTGTCAAGGGCTCTGGCTGCTCTTACGAGACCCCCGAGATCAAGGAGCAGGTCGACGCCATCGCTGAGTGGGCTCAGTGGGATCAGGTCAAGCTCTTCGTTGTCGGTAACGAGGCCATCATGAACGGCTTCTGCTCTGCCACCGAGCTCCGCGAACTCATCACCATTGTCAAGTCCAAGTGCTCCGGCTACACCGGCCCCTACACCATCGCCGAGACCCTCAACATCTGGGAGCAGCCCGAGACCCAGGCCGCCATCTGCGACGTTGTCGATGTCACTGGTGCCAACATCCACCCCTACTTCAACGCCGAGGTCACCCCCTCCGACGCCGGTACCTTCGTCTCTGGCCAGCTCGAGATCCTCAGCAAGATCTGCAAGGGCAACGATGTCATCAACCTGGAGTGCGGCTGGCCCTCTGAGGGTAACTGCAACGGCTCCGCTTGCCCCGGCAAGGAAGCACAGGCTGAGGCTATCAAGTCCATCCGCGAGAGCTGCGGTGACAAGACCGTCTTCTTCTCCTACGAGGATGACAAGTGGAAGGAGCCCGGCTCCTGCAACTGTGAGCAGAGCTGGGGCTGCAAGAGCGCTTTCTACTAAGCGACGCTCGAGAAGCTTCAGTTCAGGTTGCAGCATGCGGAACGTCCTCTGCCCACGTCAATCCCCGGCATGCTGAATGTACATGAACGACATCCAACACCGCCCGGCCATTCAGTTTCTCCTTTTTCTTCCCTAGCAATCCTCTTTCTCTCTCGGCTGGCCCAGCTGCTCCAGCGGGGCCACCACATCTCACCTTTCACCTCAGCAAAAGCCTTCGGGGGGGAGTCCGAAAGCCGGCGGTCTTTCTCTCGGGTCAACCATAGACACACGCCGCAAGGGGTAGTGCGGATCGCGCTCGCGCGCGCCAACACAGAGGGAAACCGAAGCGGCCGGGCGGTGGAGGACTCTTTTCTTGAATACTTGTTCACTCGACACATGATCTTTTCTTGTCTATTCTGTGTGTTGTTGCTGTTGTCTTCCCTATGTGGTCTTTGCGATAACACTTCTTACGGTACACGCACCTTTATTGCTTTTGAGCGTTAAGAGGAGGTAAACTATATCTGGGGAGGGATGATCTGTATGCATGATCTATCTAGCCGGGTTGTCATTCGGCCTCTGCTTCATAATGCTGTAATTCACTAGTGTCTATTCTCAACTGCAATCTCCCCTTGTGACTGGCACTCTTATATCGCCTCTGATCCATTCTCGAACTGTGACCTTGAGCCAACATGACCCCCAGTTGCGAAGGAGTAAACTGTCACGTGGTCCAAGACACTTTCAGGGCCCAACGCGAAGACTGATGGTTACAATCTAGGTGGTAAGGATTATGATTAGTGTGCGGAGTACGAGTCTGGATATCCTTTAGACAACCCTAACCTCTTTCCTTATTAAGATATATAAAGCATCTTCTAATGTCAGCACAAAGTGACTGCCTAGTTGACATAGGTAGTCGGTGTCCCATCCTTTTCCAAGGCCGACTGCAGGCAGCCCTTTACTTTAACCCACGCGAAAACAAGAGCGAAAACAAACAAGAGATGAACCATGAGGGGACGGGAGCCAAGAGGTGAGACACACGCCGACCCCCTCTCCCAATGACTCGGCGCAAGACAAAGACAAAAAAGAGACGCAATCCCATGTCTTGGGAGCACGAGGGAGAGGGAGGAGGGGGGGGGCGGCCAAGTCCGGGAAAACAGTGCCACGAGGGATGAGGGCCGACGTATTCTGTCAAGTGGCACTCATTCTCCGCCTGTCGTCAGCACCGGCCCGTCACTCAACCCCCTCACCGACCTGGCGGTGAAGACACAAGGTCAGCTAGCTCGCTGGAATGGTGACGAAACCCTCATGTCTCGGATCCCGTGTGGGTGCCCGACCCCTCACTCAGAAGAGAGGAGAAAGGGCTTGTCTTGTCTCAAACCCGAGAGAGAGAAAAATCCGAGACCTGACCATAGAGATCGGCAGTTTCGGAAGCGCACCAGGCGAACCACGGTTGGAAACAGCGGCAAAGGCGACATCGGGTCGTGTTGAGAGACCTTCAGGTGAGTTTGATTTCATTACTCGGCGTCATGATTTGATTAAGAATCACAAGAATAGTGCAACATGGCAATATAGATATACAACGGATCGACCCCCTTTCCAGGTACCCCCCAAAAGGCGCCCTTGATGCTTGAACCTCCCCCCAAGACATATAGTTAACACCCTAGCATGATAGCTTCCCGCATGTCGATGCAAATTCCCGATAAAAAAGCAAAAAGCAAAAAGCAAAACAAAACAAAAAGATTCCCGTTGCCGATGTCCTTGTATCTAGTATCCCCAAGACCGCCTGGGCTTTTCCGAGCCGTCAGGATAACAATGAGAGAAGAGGGCAGAAAACCAAAAATGTGAAAATATGCAGAGAGAGATACATGAGTGGAACGCTTTGAAACAGAGATGGAGTCTCTGGCTTTTCCCTCAAAGATTTGTAGTCGCCTATTTGATGGTGGCGTGTCGTCGTAGACCATTTGGTCTTTTCCCGGTAGATGGTGTATAAGCTGATTAAACGATAACAAAAGGGGTATAATGGTAATCGAGCGAGTCGTGTCGTATGTTTCGAACAATATGAGTGACGAGCGAGGTCAAGCTACAAGCAAGGGCAGAGGCCATGTTATGGGTATCATTTGACCCCGTCGGGTATCAGCTTGAGAAGACATGGGAGGCTTCTCTCTCAGAAGATTGGTACTGAGTCCGTAGAGATGGGCCTTCGGCGGTAAGGCTCATGGATATGTGCATACTCGTCAACCCGATAGCGCCACTGATCAGTCTCGAGGTCAGTAAACCTTCGCCACGAGTTGCGGAAGAAGGGCTCAGGTCCAACGCCGCACCGTTCGAGCTGGAGCAGGCCACCGCGGCTCCGGTCGCTCACGAGCACGTTCAAGTCCTGTGCATCGTTGGTGAAGGCAATGCCTCCGATCTCGCCAAAGACGTCGACAGTCTGCTTCGTGGCAAACGTTTGGGCGTTGATTATGTTGACAAAGTCTGCCTCCTCGGCCGCCACGAGAACTCTTTCACCGCTGCCGACTGGCGAGAAGCGCAGGTTTCTGACACCAGCCATCTCCGACCTGATGGTGCACAGAGGCGTGCTGACGCCCCTCGAGTCGCACCACCGGCGAGCATCCCAGATCTTGACGCCCTTGTCCTGGAAGCCCGTGGCCACCGTCCAGCCGTCGTCGGACCAGTCGCAGGAGAAGCCGAAGTCGCGGTGCCCGGCCAGTTCCTGCTGGATCTGGCCCGTGTCCGCGTCGGTGATGATGACCTTGAAGTCGTCGCCGACCATGGCTCTCAGCCGGCCATCGGGAGAGATGCGGGAGCAGTTGAGCGCGAACCGATACCGGGTCTGCAGCACAAACTTCTCTGTAGCGAGATCCATCACACGGAACCCTTCGTCGTTGCTCGAGACGGCGGCGACGGGGCCAGATGATCGCCGAGGCTTGTGGACCTGAATATGGTTGGTGATTCCTCCCAGGTTCGGCGTAATCTGGCCGTCAGAGTAGCTCTTCTTATCCTCGCTGTGCAAGTTCTTGAGGTAGTACTCCCCATTGAAGGTGCCCGCCATCAAGACTCCGTGGCCGGCGTCCAAAGTAGAGATGACAGCCCCGAGGCCCGTCACGTCGCTGTTGTTAAGGAAGAGCTTGGTCTTGCCCGAGACGGGGTTCATGCAGTTGACTCCTTGGCCCCCGGGGTAGTAGACCTGTGAGCGTGAAGGGCATGCCAGCACGCTGCGCAGTTGAAAGTGAGCCAGGTAGACGTCCTGACGAACCAGATACTTTCTGAATCTGAAGAAGCTCTCCTCATCAGGAATGCTTACGTCGGCCATGTGGGACTATCATCCATATCAGCCTCCCGGTCACGAGCCAGAATTGGGTGCGGAATGGGCACTTACACTCCACCGATCGGATCCCTCCTTGTTGACGTAGTTCTTGTAGGTTTCGAGGCGCCTCTGGCGGGCGTGAGATCGAGTAGTTCCCATCGACGTCCAGTCCATGCCTTGCATATCATATTCGTCGCCGTGAAGATCGTCGTATTGAACTTGATTCATGTGTAACTGCGCCTGGCGGCGAATGTCATCGGGACACGGCGCATTGGCTCGCGACGACGAATAGGGGGGCGCGAGACGTGCGTCGAGCGACCAGTGCCGGAGAAAGTCGATCAAGCCGAGGTTTTCAGACCCCAGCATGGTCGGGTTGGGGTTGCTGATCGGGGCAAGATCGAGGGGGTCGATTATAATAGGAGGTTGTGGTAGTAAAATGGGGGCGTTGTTGGGCGCGGGAGCCCATGGCTCCGGAGGCGGAGCGGCGTCCATGATGATGTCGGGTCCTGCTAGGGAGGGTACGTGGAAGAACGAGTGCAAGAGGTAATTGACTGGACCAGAGGAGGGAGCCTGGGCATCATCGTCCTCCTGGGGTAGAGCGGGATAGGTGTGATGGTCGACGTGGAGCTGAGGTACGTAGATTGCGTCGTCGTCGAGAGAAGCACCGCCTTCACTGTCGCTCATATCAAGATCATAATCCTCTGCGTGGTAGTGATGAACGTAGTCGGGGTCGAGATTGGGGTTACTGGCGGGGATGTAGAGGTCGTCGAGTATGGGAGGGCGGAAGGACGCGTCCAGGTCTAGTTCAATATCGTCGTCGTCGTCGGATTCGACAGATTGGGTGGTATTTGCGTATGTGTTGCTGATGGTGGTGGTGACTTGGTCGTTGTCGTTGTCGTCGCCGTCTTGATGCAGAAGAAGAGTGGCGGTAGAAGGTGTAAAGTTGGTTGGAGAAGCGGAAGTCGCAGTGGTGGAAGGAGTTGTGTTGGTGGCGGCGGTAGCGGCAGCGGTAGCGGGGACGGCGTCGAGTTCGGCGGGGAACGCATCTGTCATGGGCGCGTCCAACGTTGAAGAGGAGACGAGGGTATGAGACGAATCAGCGACGGGGTGGACTAGGAGCTGCCGAGCATGATCCAGCTGCGAGTGAAGGACGGCGTCGGCGTCGGCGTCGTGGGCAGTGACGGAGACCGAGGCGGAGACCGGAGCCGGAGGCGCGGGAGCTTGGTTCGGCACGGGGACGGGGGGTCCGAGGAGTTCGTGATTGTGAGCCTGAAAGCCCTCATCCCGCAAGAGGGCCTCTACGGCAGTCAAGGACGAGGCGGCGACAGCAGCGGCGGCAGTAGTGTGAGCGGTTGGGACGTCGTCTCGTGGTCGATCCTTGAGCTTGGTCTTGGACTTGTTGAGTGCAGCACGGCGCATCGTGAATCAGGCCCAAGGGGGGAAGCCCGAACTTTTCTAAAGCCCTACAGCGAGCAGCGGTGCCTTCTGCATCCGGGCAAGCTCACAAAGGGGTGAGAGAGGAGGGGGCGTGAGGTCGCTCGCGTGCTGGCGGTCTGGCAGTTTGGATGATGCTTTGTTGCTTTTGGCGAGCGAGACAAGAGGCAGTAAATGTCTTGGATCCTGGGCGCCAGAGGGGCTTTGGCGCGCTGTGATTGAGGGGCGTGGGCCAGAGACAAGAGGCACCCAGATAGAGAGAGACAAGTCGGGCTGCAGTGGGTGAGCGAGCAAGAGATCGTCGTCGTGGTGGGCAACCTGGCAGGTAAAACCCGGTCGCTGCTGTTCCTGGCGTAATTAGGTATGGATCTTATCTAGCCGTTGCGGCAATGGGCGACGGAGATGGAAGGGCGAAGGGTTGACGGTCGGTTTTGTTGTTGGAGACAAGACAGGATGAAGTGGATGCCAGGTCTGGACGGGCTGGCCTCGCTGCGGGCTGCGGGTATTAGTCGTGATGCGTGATGGCCAGGGTTGCAGCTCACTAACGCTCCCCCCCCATGCAGCAGCAGGCAAGACAGGGTTCTGCTAGGATGGAGAGGCAATCAAGCGGGCAGGCAAGCAAAGCAGGCAGAGCGAGGTAGAGAGCGAGAGGGTGAGAGAGGGCAAGGGTTGGGGGGGGAGGCGAAGCAAAAGCCAAAAAGCGGGCACGAGCAAGGGGAACGATGCACCTTGGGCGTCCTTGTCCTCGTGGTCCTCGTCGTCGTTGCCGAATAGAGAGAGAGAGAGAGATCGCTCGAGGTGATAAATGATGAAGCCAAGCAGGCGCATCGAGGATGGGAGGGATCGACTCCGGGGATCGCCGTGGGTTAGGTACAGCAGGCGGGCAGGCGGGCAGGCAGGCAGTTAGGTACGGATACCTAGGTCGGCCAGGCTGGTAGGTTGGTCTGATATCCCCGTTTCAGCATCAAACCAGCGTGAGCGGGCATGAGCCAGCATCAGCCCAGCATCAGCCCTTTTGTCGCCGTCGTTTGTTGTTGTTGGTGGTGGTGTATGTGGTTGACCCAAGATGGCAGTCGCTCCGTGGTATCTGCCTCTACACGTGCTACCTGCCTACCTGCCTACCTTACCCATCGTCTGTACTGTACTCCCAGGTGCCCTGCAGCACAAAAAAAACAGCAGACAAACCACAGGGCAAATGGCCGCTGTGTGCGTGCCCAAGAGTGCGCCTACCTATCCATGGCATCTCACGATGGGCTCAACCTACGATCAGAGCCCGTGCTGGGGGAGGGGGGGGCGGCAAACAAACCTAGCCCCAGGGTCCCCCCCTTTGCTGGCGAGAGGAGGGGGAAAATGGGTCGATTTGGTCGTGGATGGGGGATGGTCCAAGAGGTGAGCTGGAGCCCAGAAAAGCCTCCGACGGCGCTAGCGAACGATCTGAGCGGCGGGAAGCGTTCAGGGAGCGGGTGAGCGGGCGGGCAGACAGGGGGTGAGATTGGAGGTTCCATAGGTTGCCTTCCATGATAGGTACGCAAAGGCATTTTGATGAACTGTCCCGCAGAGAGGATAGACCGGTCGCATCAACGGACAGAGCAAAAAAAACCCCTGATGATGGCATGGAAGGCATAGCGTATGTGCATCCAGCATCCAGCATCCAGCATCCATCCATCCATCCATCCCCCCCTTATGCATCGAGGATCACTCACGTCTTGTGTACGCACAGCTCGCAGCGGGCAAGCTAAACCATCCTCATCCATCTCTGGCCGGCGATGCGTGTGCGCTGGACGGTGGGATAGGGCATCCCTGACGTTCATCCATCCCCTGCCCTGACCTCCGCTGGCCTCTTTTGCGTGCCCAGGGAGATGTCGGTTAAATTCGCAGCTCGGTCTTGAGCGAGGGTTGCCTCATCAGCCCAGCCTTTATCAATCTCCACGTTGCAGTTACATACGACGCCAGCGTCTGTGCCCTCCAGCTTCTCTCAGATGGTGTCTTCTTTCATGCTAGAGATCCATGAATCTGCAATATAATAAACTCATGGCTGGGCCATATCTCAGTAGTAGTCATCGCTTGGTAATGGGATCCCCCCCATCTACAGTAGATCTCATTCATCACCCACCCCATCCTTCCGCCTCCTGGCACCATCTGAGCGACGTGCAGATCTGGGCCAATGCCCCAACATCCGCATCTGGAGAGCCTTGCCTTGCCTTGCTCGCTCGCACAACACTTGGCGTGTTGGATGGATCTCACTCATCGAGCATCAAAAGCACTGTACCTCCTCAGGCCCGGGCGGACCGCCGCCGTCATCATCATAGCCGCCCCCCTCGTTGATCTCACTGTCTCTCCAGGGCTCTCAACTCACCTCAGCTCACTGTGAGATAGATCCCCTGCTGCTCAAAGTGCTAAAAAAGGGAAAAATCTCCCGCTCATGACCGACTCCACCGTTTTCTCACCTGGCACAACCTTGTGTCACCCCAGAAAAAGAACACGACCGGGGTTGTTATTGCCCGCCCATCCATCCATCCATGGGTGGTGAGTGAGTGAGTGAGGGAGAGAGAGAGTCTGGATCCAGATGAGGATCGAATCTCAGGGACCAAAGTGCTACGAGACACGCTAGCATGCCGTAGCCCGCGCGTGAATACTCGCAAAGAGCATAGGTACCTTAGGTTGGATGACATCTCTCGTTCGTTCTATGATATCGTCAGAATCGAACCATGGCTGCTCTGGACTGGATATCATTCTCTCCCGCTAACGTGATGGTCTATTATGACAGATGACACGGCTTGAAAGAGAGGCCTTCCACAACCTACGATGCTCCATAGAGTCTACCAACTTACATACCGGCTTCTGTGTCAAGCAATCCTCATCTCCGGAATCTCCGCCTTCCACTGTCTCTATTATTTCCTTTTTTCTTTTTCTTTCCTTTCCCCCCGTTCGCTGCATCTGATGTACGTAGTAGCGTTACATGACGCATCGCTTGCCGCGTCCGTCATGCATCGCGCTCTTTGCAGCCGCCATCGACCCACGACGGCTGCGACGCCATCACCAACCACCTCCCTCCCTCTTGCTTGTCTTTCTCCCTCGGCCTCGGGCAAGACTGAACTGGAATTCCCCCCCATGTCTCTCTTTGTACCACCCACCCAAATGCATCCTTTGCTGATGCCCATGCCCATGCCCATGCCCATGCCCATGCTCCCCCGGGTCACGGGTCAGCGTCAGCCCGCTCCCCGATGCACCACGCAATCAATCAATCAATCAATCGATCCCACGAACCTGGAACGCAACAGAGTCATGGTCCGCCGTCCAACGGTGGCACAAAGACAAGGACTTGAACCCTTTGGCCCACCCGCGAGTTCGCAGCTCTATTAATAACGGGACATTTCGTGACATTCCGGAACAGTATACCAGCCAGCTAAGTTAGTCCCCAGCGTGATACCTTGTATATATCGTCATCTAGGTATGGATTCTCTGTTGTATCCTCTTGTGGGCCGTGCTCGTCCTCGGACCAACATGCAGATGTGGTCCTTTTGGATACATCTCTAGAGGCAGCCAAGTAAGAAAGAAATGCTGATGATACTCGTTATGCAAACCGATTCAGCCATCCATGCCTAGGTACCTACCTACCTACTCAGGTAGCCACCGACCTCGGGCGTGTAACACGGGGCTTGCTAACTAGCAAATCGAGGCATCCATCCTAGGTAGGTAGGTAGTTAGGTATTTGCACTTTTCACCGTCCAATGCAGTCTCACCTGCTGTTGCCTCGTTCATTTCTTCTGCCTGTCTCCAACTAATTCTCATTTCAATATGAAGCAAACAGAAAAAAAGCAGCCGCGGCAAAGTGCAAAACTGATACATCACCTTCTTCTTGACCCCCCCTCCTCACTCACTCACTCACTCTCCGTCCCGCGTCGGCATCCCCTCCTCCTCCCTTTGTTTGGTCGAGGACCCCTCAAAAATGAGACTATCCCTTGGGGCTGAAGGCTACCTGTAGCCGTGTTTGCTCTGACTATTTCTTCACCGGTTGCTGCTCTGCTCATCAGAAACGATACATCATGTCTCTGCCGCCCCCCGGCGAATAAACCGCCAAGCCCCCCGGCTTTCTCAATCATGGACACATTCCAGTTCTGCACTCTCACACACACTCTCTGTCTACTACTCCATGATTCCTCTGCCTTGTCTCCTCCTTCAACGCCATATCCCTGCCGCGCACCTCGTAACAGCCAACCCAACAAAAGAAACCTGGAAGGTAAGCGAATGCGGAACCACATTGCCAGCCAGCCGCTCTCTCGAGGGCTGGCGAGTAGTAAAAAAAAGCAACGTTTGGCAGGTCAACTATTCCTACTACAGGGAAAAGAAAGTACGTACTAACTAAGTTAGAAAAAAACCCGCACACCGAGGAGCGGCTCCGAGATGGTGATGATGGGCCGCTCACCATCTCGGGTCATGTTACACACACACACACACGCACACACACAGACACTCACGGCCAGGCAAACAAAACGTAGACACGGCATGCACAGCCTTGATTGATCTCGGCAGGGCTGACAGGGCGCCCCCTTCCATCTCTTGATCGTCATCTCGCATTCTATCTTGCTTGGCTTCTCCTCTCTTCCGCTCTCTCTCTCTTCCGCTCTCCCAAATCTACACGACAGCACAGACACCCCCGATCCTCGAGGATACCCCGTCATCGACTGCATCTCGCGTCTTTTCGTCGGTGGATCCATCCATCTCTCTCTTCCCGAGTTCGGCCTCCCACATCCTGATCCTCGCCCTCTTCGTCGTCCTTGTCTTGCCCCCCCGTCACCGCCAATGCATGGCACCGCACATCCGAGTCTCCTCGTGACCCTCTCTCTAATGCGCACAAGTTCAATTGCCTTTCTCCAATTGCTCGTCTTCTTGATGCCCACTTCGTTTATCGTGGGGGCCTCTCCTGATTGTGATGCCTCTCCGCCATCCATGTCCCACTTCAGCCCCATCTTCAGCTTCACCTGAACTAGACCTTAAGGCAACAATTGTGTAAACTGCTCGAGATAAACATCCTTTTCTTTCAAGGGTATTCTTCTCCATCGACCGCTCCTTGAAATCGGTAGCTCTTTCTACATGGCATACATCTACTACATGTCTCGTTTCAATGTCATTGAATGAATCTCAAGTACGCCATCTACTTTTAACCTCGCTCTACCGCCACCGCCACCCATCCTTGATTCTCTATAACTGGGCCTCTACATCTTGTTCTCCAGACGTCGCTCAACCTTGAGCTTGACAAGAGACTCAAGAGCCTCGTCAATCGGCACCAGCTCGCCCTTGGTCTGGGTAGCCTGGTCGTCTCGGTTTCGGATGTTGAGAGTGCGCGACTTGGCCTCCTCGGCACCGACAACTGAAGCATCTAGTTAGCCTTTGATCCGCGTCAAACACATCTCATCACGTTAAGCTTACCAAAGATAAAGTTGTACTGCTCCAGCTGACCAGTACGGATCTTCTTCTGGAAGGTGTTGCTGCTGAGGTCAACGTCAATGTACAGCTCCTTCTCCTGGAAGATCTGCTGGATCTCCTTGGCGTAGTCGTTCACCGCAGGCATCACGGGTACAACCAGGATCTGTCGGGGGCTGAGCCAGAAAGGCCACTTGCCCGCGAAGTGCTCCGCCAGCACACCAAACATTCGCTCAAAGCTGCCCAGCACCGCACGGTGAATCATGACCGGGCGCGAGTATCCCGCAGGGAGGTCCTCCGAGGGGTCGCTGCCGTCGCTGACTCCGCTCTCGTCCTTGCCGGCCACATATCGGAGCTTGAATCGTCGGGGCAGGTTGAAGTCGAGCTGGATAGTACCACACTGGTGGTCTCGGCGGAGCGCATCGTACAGGGTGATGTCGATCTTGGGGCCGTAGAAAGCACCGTCACCGGGGTTGAACTCCCACTTGGCGTCGTTCTTTGAGGCAAACGACTCCAGAGCCTCCTGGAGCTTCTCCTCGGCAATATCCCAGGTGGCGATGTCACCGACATACTTCTCAGGGCGTGTAGACAGCTTGAGCTTGAACGAGAAGCCAAACAGGCCGTACACGCCGCTCAGGAAGTCAAAGGCAGCCTCGATCTCGTCTCGGATCTACCCAGTGTTAGCGTTTCGACTCCTCATCTGGCGTGGTCTCGCGCACCTGGTCCACGGTACAGAAGATGTGGGCGTCGTCCTGCTGGAAACGACGGACTCGGGTAAGACCAGACAGGGCACCCGAGAACTCGTTGCGGTGCAGCACACCGAAATCGGCCATCCTCCATGGCAGGTCCTTGTAAGAGACATCCGAGTGGGCAAAGATCTTGCAGTGTCCGGGGCAGTTCATGGGCTTCAGGCCATATCGCTCCTTCTCGACGTCAAAGGTGAACATGTTCTCCTCGTAGTGTCCCCAGTGACCAGAGATCTTCCACAGATCCGCCTTGTACACGTTGGGGGACATGACCTCGGTGAAGCCACGTTTTCGGTACTCGCTCTTGAGGAGGTCCATCAGGGCGTTGTAGATGCGCACACCGTGCGGCAGGAAGAAGGTGGATCCAGGAGACACCTCGTCGAAGAAGAAGAGCTTCTGGTCCTGGCCAATCTTTCGGTGGTTGCGCTTGGCGGCCTCGGCCAGGAAGTGCTTGTACTCCTCGAGCTGCTTCTTGTCGGGGAATGAAATACCAGCAATTCGCTGGACAGACTCGTTGTTGCTGTCACCGAGCCAGTAGGCGGCCGAATTCTGTCACTGTCAGCTCCTGTGTCCTGACCAAGGGCTCATAGATCAAGCTACACATACCCTGAGAACGGAAAAGGCCTTGATGTTGCCGGTGTGGGGAACGTGAGGTCCTCGGCACAGATCGATAAGGGGACCGCAGCGGTAGACGGTGCTCTTGGTGCCATCGGGGACACGCTGGTTAATGAAATACTCCTTGTACTTGCTGTACTTGAACATCTCGAGGAGCTCATCCTTGGTCATCTCGAGACGCTCAAAGGGCTGCTTCTGCTTGATGATGCTGTTGGAGAGCTGCTCCAGGCCCTTCTTGTCCTCGTCGGCAATCACTTGCCTGTCGTCTTGTCAGCGTGAGGATACCAAGGAGCGGCACCAGGAAAACACACTCTCCCATGTTGGCCATATCATAGTAGAAACCTGGGGGGTCCTCAGTGGGGGGGCCGTTGCAGAGGTAACATCCAAAGCGTCGCTCGGCAGCCTCTCCGAGAATGTGGGCAGACGAGTGCCAGAAGACCTTCTTGCCTGCCTCGTGCGTCAGCCGCGTGTCGTGCCCAAGTCTAAAAGACAATTTCTAACCTTCGGTGTGCTCAAAGTCGAGGAGCTCGAGCTTGCAGCTCTTCTCGAGGGGTCGGGTCAGATCCCACAGCTCGCCGTCGACGAGAGAGATGACGGTGCGCTCGAGGAGCGACTTGGAGATGCCCTTGGCGATGGAGCCCGGGGTGGTCTCCCATGAAGTTCCGGTATGCTCCTTGCCATTGGGGAGGGAGATGATGATTTCCTCGCGAGGTTTCTCTGCAGTCGTGGTCAGTCGATCCGGTTCGAGTGTGACGCGAGTCGTGGCAGAGTTTGGATTTTTTTCCTTCACGCACCAGCGATTTCGGCGTCCTGTCTGGCCTTGATCTTGTCGAAGAGGTCGAGTCGGTGCTGGATGAACTCAGGGAGATCTTGCTACGACACGGGGTTAGCAACGGCCATGATGCCATGTTTCTCTGGGCGGCCAGCAGAGGGAGGGGCACAAACCTCGACGGCAGGCGGCTTTCCACCCTTGGCCTTCTTCTCCTTGGGCTGCTTCGCGGGACGGGAAGGCAGACTCTGCTCGGGGGCGCCCTCGGCCGCGATCGCGGCGTCAGCTTGTTCGGAAGACATGATTGAGAAACTTGCAAAGGTGTTGCGGTTGTGGTGGGAGAAGTTGCGGTCTTCCTCCTCTCTTGATGGGATGGGATGGATGGCGGGGCACAGGGGGCATTAAACGCTAGGTGGGGTTGAGTCACTGAACGATTTTGACAGGGGTCCTGGTGTTGTTATCGGCGGCTCAGTCTTATCGGTAGATCCTCGGTGGCCAATCAATCTGCCCACTTCGTCTCCGGAACCAGTCTCGACTGACAACTATCGACCATCATGGCGCCTTCATCTCGGCCTTGAGCGTCCGT
Organism: Fusarium illudens; assembly: GCA_013623515.1. Lineage (NCBI taxonomy): Eukaryota > Fungi > Ascomycota > Sordariomycetes > Hypocreales > Nectriaceae > Fusarium > Fusarium illudens. The sequence continues at coordinate 4,714 of JABFEX010001512.1, read as the reverse complement.
CTGTATGCTATTTTGGGGGTCAACTCCTGAGAGCAATCTTGCATGTCTATCAGGGCCTCGTGTCATTGGCCTCCTGAAGGCATCTTGGGGCTTCCCTCACCGTCGTGATTCACCTGCCTGGTCAGGGCGGTATCATTCCGCACAAGCTAGATGCCTCGATACACCATACGCAGCCATCACGACACATTGAGCACCGAGAATTCAAATCCGAAATCGCAACCTGACTCATGTTCAGTAATTGCCTTGTTCAGGCACAATCAGGGGTATCAGACCATTCTCTAACCCAGCAACACCGCAACGCCTTACCGTATCATACCATTGGCATAAATCCCATACAAAACACAAGCAGACAAAGACTCTGCTACAACCCATACCGTGTAACGCACTCCTCCTTGTGTGCTTCCATGCAGTCCAGCGCGCAGACTCTTGTCCCGCACTTCATGCACCTCACACGTCCCCAGTACCCGCAGACTGTGCAAAACACCCTCGTCGGGTATTTCGGATCCCAGCTGCCCGTTGTTTCGCCATAGTTGAGAGGTGGATGTGCCAGAAGCTTGCGCAGCACCTCGTCGGACGGCATTTCGGGCACGCGCGACATGAGCAGCGGGTCGTTGTCGCCCGGTTGTGATGTCGGCGGAGGTTTAGAGGATTCTAGGAGGACGGGAGGGAGGTTGACGTCGGTCATCGTGATGTCTTCGTCTTGTACGGGTTGCCGAGATGATGCGGGAGTATCCCTCCTGCTGCCCGAGGACCGCTTGTTGTTTGCGCCAGAGGTGTTGGATCGAGAGAGAATAGGGTTCGACTCTGCAAGTGCCTGCATGGCCAGGAAATCGTCCAGGTGATTGCCAAAGGTCTTTTGCGACTGCAATATCTTGCGAACATTGGGCGTATGCTTCCCTTGGGCTGTTCAAGTTAGTTCCAGAGCTGACAGAGCAAGCCGTCATTCGCATACCTCTTCCACTCTTTACGGGCAACGGTATCGTGTTGTCTCTTCCACCATCTTTATCCAATGCCGCGACCTCTTTCCGTATTTTCGCATCTTGCCGGGCCGTCAAGTCGCTGAGGGAAAGGCCGGGCGCATTCCGGGCGCGCTTCCTGTTGGTGGGCGCCGTCGAGCGACTGCTGATGGCGTTGTCGGGGACATAGGCCCAGCCCGGAGCCGCGGTGGTCTTGGCGCTGGCGAGCTCGATGACCCCAAAGTTGTTCATTGCAGGTTTGTTGATGATGCCTTGCAAGCTCGCGAAGCTGGCCCGTGAGACGCTGTTCAGGCGTTTTGTTTTACGAAAGCAACCCCCTCGAGAGTCGACACCCCTTAGAGGTCTGTGACCAATGGATAGGTTAGGATAAGAGCTCCAAAGAGAGCGTGTTGAGACTATCATGAACTCGGATTAGCGTTAGTCAAAATACGCCTGTGGTTGGTTTAAAGCTTCAAGGGGGTGAACATCAAAAGGGGTGCATACATAAAACACCTGTCGGTCGGAAAATCTGCCGGAGCCGCTGCTCCCCTCGCAAGACGTCACTAGCCAATCACGCGACAGAACAGCTCAGCGAAGCACAACCGCTTAGAATATTCCGAGCACCCGACGGGCGGCACCCTCTGACGTCCATCGCCCATCACAGCTCCATTCGCCTCTAAACACCGCAATCCCCCCCGCCGTCGAAAACAATGTCCCTGTCGTCAAGAGTCCTCCTATCCACCAGCAGCCGCGCGCTCGCTGCGCGGACCTTCCACACCTCCGCCCGACGAATGGCCGACGCCGCGCCTCTGCCGGCCCGGAAACCCATGGGAGCTTTCCGGGGAGGGTGAGTTGGGAACGAAAATACAGCTCGAGGGAATTGGAATTGGCTAACCGGACCGCCGTCAGTCTCTTTGGCTTCCTCCTGGGCAGCTTCCTCTCCGGCAGCGCCGCCTACAGCTACCTCCTCAAGGAGTACAAGACGGCCAACGACCTCTTGACCGAGGACATCTACGTGCGTAACCAGAGGGATGAGGCAATTGATAAGCAACGACCTCGATTCACCGCCTCCCGGCCTTGCGCTCCGGAAGCTGACACCACCTTCACAGACCCTCCAGGCCTCCGTCACCCGCCTCAGCAACTACGTCCAGGCCCTGGAGACAAAGACGCAGGGCAAGAAGTAATGGATTGATACAGGAGGGGATGGGAAAAGTGTATAAAAGGGTGTTCAGACCAGAGCGGGAGCTCTCCTCGAATTTGCCGGGTTGACGCGGTGGAATCAGAATGGCCTGGTCACATTTCTTCACATCCAAGGGACAGCCGGCGAGGAGGAGGAGAGAAGTCGAGGGATTTGTACGATTCTGTCCCACGTTGCGGACACGTTTGTAAGCCCAATTTATAAACATATACGGCTTGTTATGCTATCCGAGACGACGTTGAGCTTGGGTCCCTAATTCAACTCCACCCAGTGAGAGTAGAGGGGAGAATGGAGGACAAATGGTAGATGGAGACAGAGGTATTGCATCCTCCTACTATGGATATCCTGCAACATATCATTAGCCTCGAGACTGCTACGTACAATGCCGTGACCAAGGAATTGCTGACGACCAGGTCTCCTTCAAGCACCCTTCCTAAGAGACGACAGGTTATAATAGCACAATTCGGTTCAGTCACAGAGTCTCAGTCAAAGAGGAGCTTCGGTCAAAGGGGAGCTTCAGTCACGAGCAGGAGAGAATCAAAGTGGTAGTCAATCATCAAAGTCCAATTTTGCCACGGAAACTAGCAGCAAATCTCATCAGAGGTGCCATCAAACGACAGCACCATCAAATCCCGCGCCCGTGAAATCAGATAAGCCCCTTTTAGTATACTAATATGACATCATGTTTACAGCTCATCGTGGCTCTCAGCCTCCTTGTCCTTCTCAGCCTCCTTCTTCTCCTCACTGGCGGCGGGGGCAGCCTCCTCGGTACCCTCCTCCTTGACGGAGAGCTCGGCCTTGTACTTGCCGTTCTCCTTGATGAACTCAGCGAGGTCCTCAACAGTGCGAGAGCCCTGGTAGGTGATGGCAGCGTCCTTGGCACCAGCGGGGTACAGCTTGATGGTAGGGAAGCCCTGGATCTCATCGGGGACGTCGTTCTGGGTGGCATCAACCTTGGCGATGACAACCTTGTCCTTGAACTCGGAGGCGGCGTACTGGGAAGCAAGGTCGTCGTACTTGGGGGCGAGAGCCTTGCAGTGACCACACCAGGGAGCGTAGAACTCAATCAGGACATCCTTGGTGTCGTCGAGGACGATGTCGTTGTAGTTCTTGGCGACGACGACGGTGACGGGACCCTCCTGGGTCTCGGGGATGGGCTCAGACTTGATGCTGGGCTCAATCTTGCCCTCGGAGAACTCCTCGACGAACTTGGCGATGCTGTCGTGGGTGATCTCCTTCTCCTGGTCGAAGGGGAACTTCTGGTTCTTGGCAATCTCCTGGATGGCGAAAGAGGGGAACTTGTCGGTCTTGAGGTTCAGGTTGCCAGCGTGGGCACCGAACGCCTTGGCGTCGATGGTGGCAAAGTTGATCTTGCCCTTGTACTTTTCAGCAATGGGCTTGATGGCGTCACCGAGCTCCTTGCGCTCCTCGGCGGTCTCGGAGAAGATGTAGGCCAGGGGGATGCCGGCAGACATGTAGCCAGCGTAGGTCTCGGGGCCAACCTCGCCAATGAGAGGGGTGGCGGAGGTGGAGATGAAGGACTCGATGGCCTCAGCCTCGAACTTCTCAGTGAAGGTGTTCTTGCCCTCATCGAAGGACTTGTAGACAACCAGGGCGGGGGCCTTGACGCCCTCAGCCTCGGCAACAGCGGCGTCGTTGACGCCACCGAAGAGGTAGGTGTCGCGGAGACCATCAGCGATCTTGGTGAAGGTCTCGTTGGAGGTCTTGTCGTCGGCGTTGATGTAGGCGATGACGACGACCTTGTCAGCAGTCTTGAACTCCTCGAGGGTGTCCTTGGTGAGGATGGAGACCGCGGGGAGGGACTGCTTGATCATGTAGGAGGTGATACTGGAAGGCGTCTTGTCAGCAGGCGAGGCATAGATGGTCTCTGGAGCGGGTCGACTTACCCAGCAGCCTTGCGCTGGCCGCTGTAGGGGGTGATGTTGTCAAGGCCACGGAAGACCTTGAGGGTGGGGTAACCCTCGACACCGAAGTTCTTGCAGAGGTCAGCCTCCTCGGTGCAGTCGACCTTGGCAAGCTTGATGTTCTTCTCCTTGAGGGTAGTGGCAGCCTCCTCGTACTCGGGGGCGAGGGCCTTGCAGTGGCCGCACCAGGGAGCGAAGACTGTTGGTGACGGCAGGTTAGCCAGCTGCAGCATGCGGGAGAGAGCGGGCAGGGGGTCAATCGAGACTTACACTCGGCAAGGACGAGGTCGTTGGACTTGACGAACTCGTCGAAGGTGTCCTGGGTGAGCTGGTGGACGTCGGAGTCGGCGGCGGAGGCACAGGCAGCCAGAGCTGCCATGAAGCCGCAGGCGATGCGCTTGTGATACATGATGGGCCGTCTGATGGGGGTATCCTAGAAAACACAAAGAAGGGCTTCGCTGGGAGACGGGCAAGGGAAAGGTCAATGATGAGGGGGGAGGAGGAAGGAAAGGAGATGTTGAGAAGATGGAGGCGGCGAGTTTTGTACTTGTACTTGAGGACAGGTAATCCAATGGTTCGCACCCAAGGCCAGGCTGGAAGCTAGGAAGGTACTGCGGCTGTGAGCTGCGGCGGGC
>JABFEX010001510.1:0-32728 GCA_013623515.1 Fusarium illudens | reverse complement strand
GCGAGCTGCCCGGGCAGCTCGCCTTCAAGACGTCGTCCTCAAAGAAGAGAAAGCTCTCCCGCCCCGTCGACAACGACCAGGACTCCATTGACTCGCCTTCCCCCGACTCAGTCCTGCCCTCGTGCGAAGTCGACGACGATCCCGCCCTCTCCTTCTCCGCTGCCTCCGTGGCCACCTCGCGCCCTGACACTCCCTCCTACCTCCGGGCTGACTCCCAGCCCGCCTCGAGCCTGCCCCCGCGCCTCCAGCAGCAGGCGAGCTCCCTCGTCTCTGCCGACTACGCCTCGTCCACCGCCTCGAGCCCTTGTGCCTCTGCATACGCCGATCTCTCTCTCGAAAGCGACCGTGGCGGCGACGAGACTGGCCCGGCCCAATCCACGGCCAGAAGCCAGTCTCCCTTGCGTCTCTCCCATCGTGCTATTATGAATGGCGATGCGGACCTGCCTCAACGTTCTTCATCGCCTTTGAAACGACGCGCTTCCAGCATGGATCCCGAAAACGAAGCGGATAAGTCCCGCGACGTCGACATGGCCTCCTCCCAACTAGTCGCCGACCCTGTCGAGGGGCCCTCTCAGCCATCCACCAGCAGCACCTTGCCCCGAGCTATGAGCGTCGACCCTCCGGAACCCACGCCATCGATCAATGATGGTGCTTCCTCACAACGTAAGCCCTGCGACATGGCCAACCCGCAGAGCATCGAATCCGTAGCTGACTCTTGTACTACAGCGATGCCCCCGTTGAAGGAGCAGGTTCAGATAATCGAGACCCTGTTGAAGGCCTTTGACGAAGAGCCCATCAAGGAAGGTGTCAAAACTTATCTCGTTTCCAACACCTGGGTCAAGAAGGCGCTCGCACTGCGCGGAGACTCCAAGGAGAGCAAGGATGGTGCCACCGCCGAGGCCCTAGGCCCTGTAGACAATTCAGACATTATCCAAGAAGTGATGGAAGATCCCAGCGGCGACAACTTTATCCTCCTCAAACCCGGATTTGGCCTCCAAGATTTTGCTCTCTTCCCCGAGGACGCTTGGAAGATGGTTGTCGACTGGTACGGCGTCAAAGATGGTCAAGAAGCCATTGTCCGCACTGCCATCAACACTTCGAGCCAAGGCGACGAACCCAATATTCTTTACGAGTTCCACCCACCCGTCTTCACCGTTCACCGGCTCTGGTCCCAGGTCAGCCCGTTACCAATCGAGCAGTCCCTCAAAGCCAAGAATCCTCCTCCGTTGAGGATCGCCAGAAGCCGCAAGTATCATGCGCAAACCTTTGTCAAGGAACTGAAGGCAGCGACTGGTGTCCCGTTGGATCACAAGATCCGCCTGTTCACGGTCCCCCAAATCCAGCAGGTGGCCGGTCCCTCGGAACCCTCGCGAGCTCTCACACCCCCAGATTCTCCCGACCGAGCAGATGATGAGGCGAACCCCGTCGACTCGTGGTCAAAGCTGCTTCTTGACAAAGAATCCTTTTCCAAGGTTCAGGACCAAAAGGTCAAGTCTCCTTTGGAGGACAAAACTACCGACGCAAACTACAACGGAAAGGGAACGCTATCACTTTTCGATCTCGTCACCGACCAAACCCTTGTCATCGATGAAGCGATCGAGAGGTCCTGGGTCAGTACGTATCCTGGGCAAGGTCGCGCCAACGAAAAGTCCATCCCCACGCGGGGCAGCGGCCTAGCCTCGTCCAACGCCAGTGGGCGGAGTAGCCCTCTGACTCGGGGCCGGATGGGAAAGAAGTCTGGGCGTAGTGTGGGCGCAGTCGGCCTGCAGAACCTCGGAAACACTTGTTATATGAACTCGGCTTTGCAATGTGTGCGAAGCGTCGAAGAACTGACCAAGTACTTCTTGACCGACGACTACGCTGATGAGGTGAACAAAACCAACCCTCTGGGTTACAATGGAAAGGTCGCCATGACGTATGGAAATCTGCTCAAGGAGATCTACACAGAAGGGAGGACCTCGGTGGTCCCGCGAGACTTCAAGACGACTATCGGCCGTTGTCGACCAACGTTTTCTGGTTGGGGCCAGCAAGACTCGCAGGAGTTTCTTGGTTTCCTCCTGGATGGCCTCCAGGAAGATCTCAGTCGTGTTAAGAAGAAGCCTTACATCGAAAAACCAGATTCAACGGACGACATGATCAACAACCAAGCCGCTATCAAGGAGATGGCAGACCAGGTGTGGGACATCACTCGACGTCGAGATGACTCTGTCATCGCCGACCTCTTCACCGGAATGTACAAGTCGACTTTGAAGTGCCCCGAATGCGGCAAGATCAGCATCACCTTTGACCCCTTCAACAACCTGACCCTTCCACTGCCCGTTGAGGATGTGTGGCATGGCTCGGTCACGTTCCTCCCCCTCAGCGATGTCCCCGTCTCGATCGAGGTGGAATTGCCCAAGCACAGCGCTATTGAGCAGCTCAAGCAGTTCGTCTCGATCCGGACCGGGGTCCCTCCAGAGCGGCTGATAGGCGGCGAAGAGTTTAAGGATCGGTTCTTCAAGATCTACGACAATACCCAAGATGTGAGTGAGGAGATTGGTAAGTCCGATATCGTCACATTCCATGAGCTGGAGGCTGTTCCGACAAACTGGCCTCACAAGGCCCGAACTAAAAAATTCCGTTCCATGTTGGACGTCGATACTCCTCTTGAGACTGTTTCATGGGATGACCCACGATACGAGCAGATGGTGGTGCCTGTGTTCCATAGAATCCCAACGTCCAACGGACGTGGCCGGGACGGCGCTTCACCACCTAGCTTCATCTGCTTGACGAAGGAGGACGCATCCAACATTGATATCATTCAACGAAAGATCCTGGAGAAGATTGCTACTTTCTCAACCTGGTCCAAGCTCAAGGATTCTCAAGAAGAGAGCTCGGACAACGCCGATGGAGAGATCGTTCTCACTTCTGCCTCGGATGCTGATTCCTCGGGCGATGGCAAGGTTGTCGCCACTTCCGTGGAGGGCGAGGACGACTTGGTGGATGTGCAAATGAAGGATTCACACGACGTCAGCGCCCCTCTTCCTCACCAACCCCAGGTCCTGAGACGCTTCAACTCAAAGCGGCCCAAATTTGTTAGCCCAGGGGGCTTCCTGGACCCTGAGCTTCAAAATCTCTTCGACTTGAGCTACTTCGCAGACACTGGGGCAGACGGGGGTGTGCCGACTGGGTGGTCACAGGTCGACCCCCATCGGACTCTGCCCAAGTTGACGGACCGTATCCCTGAGCCGGCGGTTGACGATGAGGATGCCGCTAGCGTCGAGGCTGATAGCAGCACCGCCTCAGGTAACGACGACGAGAGCACCAACGACGAGAGCCACAAGGCCGAGACGTCGCAGACTCGAATGGTGGATGACTCGAGCGAAGAGGAGGTCCAAAAGCCTGCACGGGTAGGTCTTCACATCAGTTCCCTTGCCAGTAGTTCCACTGCTAACACACCGCAGACTTTCAATGGACGTCCTTCAAAGATGGCTGGTCGACGGAAGAAGTTCAACAAGAACAACAAGACGTATGGCAAGAAGGGCAACAACAAGCGCCGAGACAAGCAGGTGCGAACCGATAAGAAGCACAAGCTGCAGGCTGTCAAGTCTCAGCCCACGCCCCCAGCCGTTGCCGATGGTGGCCCCTTGATCCGCTTGGGCGAAGGACTCGTCGTTAACTGGAACGAAGATGCTTGGTTCAAGGTGTTTGGTGGCTCTACAGGCGACTCTTCAGATGACCAAGGAGCGCCGACGTTTGTCCACCCAGAGAATCTCAACGACCCTGCTCTCAAGATTAGCCAGAGACGGAGGAACAACCGTCGCACACGCGGCATTACTCTCGAGGAGTGCCTTGATGAGTTTGAGAGGGCTGAGATCCTCTCCGAGCAGGATATGTGGTACTGTCCTCGCTGCAAAGAGCACCGGCGAGCGAGCAAGAAGTTTGATCTTTGGAAGTCACCCGATATCCTTGTGGCCCATCTCAAGCGTTTCAGCAGCTCTGGATACCGACGAGACAAGCTTGATGTGCTAGTCGACTTCCCCATCGAGAGTCTTGACCTCACCTCGCGCGTCATTCAACAGGAAGTTGGCAAGGACGAGATATACGACCTGATTGCTGTCGATGACCACTACGGTGGACTTGGCGGAGGTCACTACACTGCCTATGCCAAGAACTTTGTGGATGGGCGCTGGTACAACTACAACGGTCAGTGTCTCACCTTGTCACCTTGTCGTACCAGAATGCTCACAAGCTACTAGATTCATCTGTCAGCCCAGTATCGGACCCCTCAACCTGCATCACATCAGCTGCATATCTGCTCTTCTACCGTCGCCGCTCAAGCATCCCTTTAGGCGGATCGCGGTTCGGAGTCATCTCTGAAAAGTATAGAACCAGCGAAGAGAACTCGGAAGAGGACGACGATGAGTTGGGGGAAGGTCAGCGCCTCGGCGAGGGTTCCTCCCTGACTGGGTCGTCGAGCGCTGGGACCGGAGCCGCAGCACTTCGCCGTCGGGGCGATCGTGGTTCGGGTAGTGTTGCTGTAAAGGCGTTGGCTGGCCTGGATGGCGACGACGACGATCCTCCTCCCTACGAAGGCGCTCATCGTAACGAGGCCGTCCATGGCAGCATCGAGGACGAGGGTGTGGATGTCAAGAATAGCTACCAACAACTGGGCACTTCCAAGTCCACCAGCCTTACTCAGAATTGGAGCTTTGATGGCTTGGCCGGCAGTGGTGCTGAGGATTCCACGGCTGCAGATATCGCCTCTGACGAGGTGCAGTTGGACTCGTCATCAGATGAGCGGGGCCTCAGTCAGTTCGACGACCACGATACATTGATGACGGGTCACGATCCTGCGGACGAGCACTTGGAGTCGCCGGCCCCCAATGGAGGCAACCAGGCGACTCTGGCAGACATCCAGAAGGCTACTTGGGAGCGCAAGGGGGTTATCGCGGTGCCCACTGGAGCAGACAGTGATGGGGACTCGAACGAAGTGGCTGAGATCCATCTCGAGAGCGAGAAAGGAACTCGGACCGGGTAGAACGGCTGTCCGAAGACGATGATCAAGCGACCCAGGCCGGCAACGAGCACTGGCGGACCATTTTTTCACGACACCCACAAGCGGCAACGGCATGATACGAGACCACGACCTGGTACGAGCATGTGCGAGACGTGAAGACGCAGAGACTTACGTGTTGGGAAAGGTTGTAGATAGAAGCAAAAGAGAATAGAAGCACACACACACACACACACACACACACATACGAGCGCGCGCAGGCAGCATGTCGCATTGCAGAGGATGGCGTTTGGTTTTTGCATCAGCCATGTTCAGCGGCTGGACGTGGACGGAGATGCCCAGGTATGATGTGTTGCAGAATACCTTTATCAGAGAATGAACAATGGATAGTCTCAGCAGGGGTGTTTGTTGTCAGAGCGATGCTGGTAGTGATTATTGCTATTGGAATAGTTGGTTCCTAGACTTGTTGCTGGCAATACACATTCTAATAGAGCTAGCCTGGTTATTTGGCATGTTCATGGCCTATGTATCTCAGTGTGAAGGCATCATGAATAGTTGAAACCTACCTGGGGGGCTATACGAGGTCTCTACTCCGTTGGCCAGGGCTTGTTATCCTTCTCTGATTACGTTTAGATACCAAAGGTTATAGGTGGTGATGAGGATTTCTCGAGTATAAAATTTAGCCTCATTGATATGCCAAGTTGTGTTGTGTGCGAAATATCCGCTCCCTTTCACTTTCAACATCGTCCCGGGCGAGCGGCATGAACACGGTTCATCTCGATTACCAGGCTGGTGGGATTTGTTTTTATTAACTTGGGCGCTGACTGCGGCTCTCGCAGAGTGGTATTCCCAGCGGGTATCCCTCAAGCCGGACGGTCCAGAGCATCGACAGAAAGCTCAGATGCGACCGTGTCACTCAAGGTCGTGGGGGGAAGGGATAACACGACAAGGTTCAGTTCTAGCCAGAGCGCTGAGATTTGAGCTCGACAGAAGGGAAACGGGATCGATCTCAACCACGCCCTACGGAGTATTGTCTCCAGGTTCAACTCCGGAGAGCAAGCCACGTGACGGTGACGATGGCATGGTGTCCCCAGTACCACGGCCCTGGTCGGATGGGAACCGCAAGATAAGGGCATCCACTCGGGCGATGATGTTGTTTCTGGGAGGCAGGGGGGCGAGTTCCAAAGACGAGTGAGTTGCAGAGGGCGACAGCAGCCCGGCGTTTCGGAACATGGGGGCGCTCCGTCGCAGTCTAATGACTCTTTTTTTCTTTCTTTTTCCTTCCCGGGGAGCGCTACCATGGATGTCGTCAAGGAGATTGGCGAACCTGTGGACTGTCAAGTTGATGACATATCCTGCCGTTCAACTTGTCGATACGTGTTGACGAGATCAAAGGGAGACAACGATGCGGCGCAAGCAAGTGACCAGGATGCTTCTCCAAGGTTGGGCATGTTTGATAGCCCACTAGGGAAGCTGTTTGATGCGATTTCTCCGCTCCACTGGAGCGACCCAGGCGGGCTGAAATTGAGAGCGGGGGGGACGGCCGCTGGATTGAGGGCGCGCGACGTGCGTTACCTGCTTGCTTGCTTGCTTGCTTGCTTGCCTGTCTTGCCTGCCTGCTTACCTCACGCAGTAGGGGAGGGACCCGGAGGATGGAGGAGCAGTAGTGGTGATTTATGTACATGGCATGTAGTAATCGAATTGATAATACCAGGGGACTCCAAGACAAGGGATCTTTGACCGACACAAGAGGGGGCACAATACTCGGTACGGGACAGCAAGGACACGCACGGGGGAGCGGCGAGGGTCCTGGTTTAGGCCATCTTGGTTGGGTTGCGTCCTTGGGCTGGTGGTGCCATGGGCCATGGGCCCTCCTTTCAGAGTGAACCGAAGCTTGAGCTTTGTTGGTTCCGAGACAGCAGGGTCCGAGACAAACCAGCCCTGCCATTTGGTCGCGGGGTCGACGAGGCTGCCAAGACATTGAGCCGTGTGGCCATGTCTAGCTTCGACGGGATGATATGACAGGTGCTGGTTGGTTCCTGTCAGATCGAAGAGCCGGCAGTTTAGCCTCACCAGAGATGGGAGGGATACCTCTTCGAGTCGTTTGCATTGTCGATGGTGACGCACGGCAGGCAGGCAGGCTCCGATAACCCCTTCACGCTGGCCTTCTAGGGGCACACGCTATCGACGCACGGTGCCTGGGCAAACTGGAACGAGTAAATAGAGCAAGGAATGAAGAAACCCTAAAGGTGGAATCGAAGTACGCCCGCCAAAGAGTATATCTCTGCACCTTTCAGCCTGCCGTGAGCTCCAGACGTGGCGGACAATGGCGGGCGTCCACTGGGGCTGGATGACCTGTCCGATTCCGGATAGAGGCTTTGTCTATTTGCCCGTCAGGGGCCAAGGCACACAATCAATCAACAACAACGGAATTCCATCCTTGCCGGGCCCGAAGGCAAGGTCAAGCCATCGGGGGCTGCTTCGGGGAGGCTGTGGAGGTTGTGGAGGTTCGCGGGGCTCACGGAGGCGGCGTCGGCGCCGAGCCCGGAGACACCACCCAGATGGGAACAAGGCGGAATGAGGTGCTCCCGAGAAGGCAAGAAACGAAACAAAATTGGGGCCAGAATTTGGCGATATGGCAAAAGGCCAATCGAGGACGCGTTGTCGACAAGTCGAGACCCCTGATCTGGAGAGGTCGAGCGAGCATATCCTTACTCTGTACAGAGCAGCATTCTAGGCGCGCAAGACTCTGCTCGGTGCCTCTGTGGGGTGCAAAGTCAAAGTAATTAGGAGCTGCCCGTTTGGGAGAGATGTGATGCTGAGCCTCGGTTCGCGGGTTCGAGGTTGACAGGGTCAAGCGGAGCTGAGTAATAGATTGATCGAATTCTCCTTTCTCATCATCCTCAGTCTGGGGGTGGAGATGTCATGGCTTGAGGCTGCAGAGTTTCGGCTCTTGTACGCCATGGCAGACGACATAGCTCATAGCTAGATAGGTGAGCTGCTCGCCCCGCGCTTCCATGGGCGCGGTGCGTGACCTCGTCTTGTTCGCCTTTGGCTGCTCGTGGGTTTCCTTCCAGAGAAAGGGTGACGACGGGAGGTACGTAGTAGACAATCAGCTGGATCCCGGCAACGGCGTACGCACGCACTGGGTGGGCGGGACCATCCCTGGCATTCGCATCTCACAAAGCCCCCTGGAAATCCAATTCTTCCATCATTCCCTCGTGTGTGCCGTGGGGCGGGCTGGAGGCTGGGAACCGCCTGCGACGATCCAAAGCCACTCCGGAGCCTCCAACCACTTTGCCACTTTCGGCATTGCTTCTGGAAACCGGAAGGTTTGGAGTGACAGTGATTCGCTGCTCGGGGGGTGGTTGCCAAAAAGCCGGGGAATTTGGACAAGCGTGGGGTATGTACTGTACTGTATGAGAATAGCTACAGTACGCCAGGTTCTCGTGCTGAGCTTGTCTTGTGTGACGTGACAGACGACCAGGCCAGGCCAGCCAGTTACGGCCTCCATTCTTGCCGGTGATTCTCGTGACCCCGTTGGCAGCCATCATATCCCCAAAGCGTAGCCACTGCGTACCTGCTGCTCCTCTTGCTCCTCGCAACCTCACCCAGAGGCGGGGAGAGTTTTGAGCCGGTGCGGTGCGGGGCAGCAAGCAGGCCTATGGCGGATGCGGACGGGGTTTGGAATGGGCATGGGAATGGAAGGGCGAGATAGAGGATTGAAGAATGAAGGCGGATGAGGCTAGCTTTTCCGCTCCGTCAAGAGGTGCAGCTTCGATGTTAGGGGGCAGCCCAGCCTAGCCGTTCGCCAAACCCAGATCTATGTATGTTGCTCTGGCCGGCCCCTCGATAACGGGAGAGTGACGACGTTGATGATGAATCTGGCGGTTGTGGGATGTGGATGGTTCAAGGTTGTAATTCGAAGCCAGTCGTTGGCTGGGTTAGGTTGTCTGCGGGCTGCACGGAAGGACCTCCCGGTGCAACCTCCTGCCTACCTATCTACGTATTTGCACAGCTTGCAGCTACCTACCTACCTACACTAGGTAGGTAGGACAGAGCTCGGGCATCCTCCAGGAGCGTCAACTCCACCACCGCCAGAGCGGGCAGCTTGACCCTGTCAGTGCATTGCATCTTCATCGTGTCAAAGTTCTACCTCTACAAATTGGTTCAAGGACCAGACAGCAAGCAAGCAACAGCGCCGCAAGAACAATATGTAGGGGTGCTGTCACAGTGCGCATCCTACCATGGTCAAACTGTGTGGGGACCATGCGGGTGCCCTCTCTCTCGAAGCCTTCTGCAGCTTCATGAACCGAACCCAAACCTTCGATTGGACAGTGTCCACAATGCACCGAGTACCTCCAGCTGCACGCCAGGACCCAGCTGGTTGGTCGAGGTGATGGGTCAGGGAGTCGTCTCTCACGGCATCACCACTGTGGATGTGCCCGTCGAGCATGGTCAGCCATAGGTGCCAGCTCTGTGCCGTATTGCTGACGGCTCTGGAGTGCCCTGGCGCCGATGCGTGCCTCGGGAAGGAAGCCTGCGCCGAGTACACTGTACGGGGTCGGACTGTGCTTCCTTCGAGAACGATTCTTGGTTCCCCTTTGCGTTGCAGCCCTCATGCGCCCCCGCCGGTCCCTTGTTCGATAATTGTGGAGACTGTGGCCAATTCCAGATTCTCGAAGACGGCCAGAAGAATCCAAGCCAAGCCAAGAAGCCCGCTTGGACCCCCCTTTGTCCCCTCAGCGGGCGGGCATACGCCGTCTGATAGGCTCGACCACCCCCATCCCCGGTCCCGGCCATAGCGAGTGGAGCACGCCGCCGTGGGTTCTAGCTTGGCTGCCTTGCTGCCTCGTGTCTCGTTGAACCAAGCACGTTCCCCCTTCTGTAACGACGATCCTCGACCACGCCCAAGAATGCCCTCCCTGGAACCTCGCGATAGGGGATCCCAAGGAACCCTTCCCATTGACTGCAGCCCTCCAACTCCACTGTCCGTCTTCTTTGACCTGTCTCTTTGGGTGCGGACCACCCCCCCTGTATGCCATGTCAGCCCTCCCAAGGTCGACGACACAGGGATACCTTCGCCATGCAGAAGCAGACGCAGACGCGCCTTGAAAGCTCCCGTCCTGTCTACCCACTGGACTCAACTGAACCAGGCGCCAACCGCCGTGACCTTCTCCTCATCGTCCGGAGCTACTCCTCTCGTCAAGCCCTCCAGCTGCCTCCCCCGCGCTCAGCCAGCACCTATCTCACAGGAACACGCGGCGGCGCATCCACAAGCCTCGTTCAAGCCTCGTCGCGCACCCCTCCATCGATGAACTGCTCACCACCTTCCTCTGTTGCTTTCCGGGTGCGCTATTGAATTGGTCACCTCCAGCTCTCTACCGGGCCAGGGGTTGCTTCTCTGTTTTCTTATCCTGGCGATCGCTTCAGTTCTGTCATTCAAGCTTGACGGGATCTACCTGCCCAAGGATATTCATGTCGCATGGATTGCTCTTGAAAAAAAAACGACACATCACTGCTTCAGCTTCAACCACCCAAGAAACCTCCATATCACCACCAGGCAGTAGTCGCTCCCGTCCTCTCTCGGTTGCCTGAGCGAGCCTTTCTTTGTTCCTGCCTGAGAACGACGGCGTCTATTCATCATCATTCTGTAGTTTCCATCCATTCTTATACCTCCCTATCCAGCCTTTGACTTCCTTTTTCTGCACCAATCTCCCCTTTCCTTGTTCCCACGTTACTTTTTGGCTTCCTTTCTTTTTCTCCTTCACAAGGCTACGCCATCCATTGTTCTTGGGCACGTCTGCCCCGTAAAAACCCCTCTCAAGTCCCCTAAAGGCTGGGTCCCAGTCTCTGCTTGGGGAGCAAAAGTCACTTTTTTGACTCCTGCCCCCGGCTCTGAGACCTTTCCTCCTCCCTCACCCTCACCCTCCTCTCTCTCTCTCTCTCTCACGCGTTCCCTCCCTCTCTCTTCTCCTCTCTCTCCAAAAAAATCTTGTTGTCTTAATCCGTTCCTTGGCCAATTCGACTCGTCGAGTCGACCCTCGATCCGGTCGCATCTGACTCGCTGTCGATTCTCTTTCTCCACGCCGTCATCCACGCCCTCTCACGGCAGATACTCTAGGCCACTGCTCCGTGCTGCCAGAGTACTTGACTACCAGCGGCAGGCTTTGCCTCCCGTCTTCGCCTTTTCCCGGCCTCGCCTCGTCCGTCTCGCCTTCGAGTCCTCGTTGCCGCCCGCCGCTGCAAGCCAAGCCAGGCGCTTCCTGTCGCATCGCATCCCGCATCTCAACCCTCTCTTCGCGCGCCGCCGAAACATTCATTCTCTTTCCCATCTTCTCTTTCTGTTCGTCCTGGGCCCTTCTTACTCGACTTCTTTCCCCCCCGTTCCAACCAATCTTACCTCTGCTTCCCACTGGTATTGTCGTCACGTCGCACCATCCATCCACAATCGCGACCACGCCCTGTTCCTCCGCTTGCAGCCACGCTCGCAGATCGTCTCTCCTCCCCCGGACCCGGTTACTTCGACCGTCGGCGCCCTTGCCCTGCTTGGGCTCTTCCCTCGTCCTTCCCTAGCCCTTCTCCAACCAGGATCCGACACCTTCTGCTCGCCGCTAAGCAGGACGCCTACTGCAGTGGTACCTCAAGGTAAGGCCCTGATACCTTCATGGCCCTGACACCATTGTCCCAGCGCACGCGTGCTCCATCCATTCTGCCACCACGATCCCAAGCACCCTCACCCTCACTCACATTGTCTTGCCCTTCTCCTTCTAGTAACTTTCCTCTTTCTGCCTTCCATCCCCTGTCCTTGTTGGTCCATTCCATCTTTACCCATTCGTCTCCATCCCCCTCTGTCGACCATTTCTTCTCTCACCTTTTCGCCTCTACCGCGCCATCATTTCCAGCAGCTCTCTTTCTCCCTCCCTCTCTCTTTTCACATCGCTCTCTGCCGAATCCACAACGACGCCGCAACTTTCTCTCGTCAACCCGCACCAGCTAATAATTCTCCTTTGTCGTCTATCAGCCTCGATTTTCATCCCAATTTGTTCGAAACCCTGTTGTCTGCCGACAGCACCCGCCACTGCGACGCCAACCAAGGAACTCGTCCGACCCTTCCACACGAAAACCGTCTCGCCGTACAACCAAGCCAGGTACTCTGGAACGTCTTCGATTCATCAAAGCTGCACACAGGCGCGTTTCGGGACTCGGTTTCTCTCTTCGTTTCTCCGCGACAATTTCGTCCATTCATCTCGTCGCATGTCTCGCGGCTCCTGAATCGCATCGACCAAGCAGCCTCGCGATCGCAACGCCCCTGAACCACAATTCTCAATCACTCTTGGCGTTTCTGCTCGCAAGCGACGTCACTCACGGCTCGAATTCATATAACACAGGACATTTAGTCCTTGGTGTCTTGTGAGAGTACTCATTTTCGCATCACAGCATCTTGGTCCAGTTTTTCAGCTGCCCGAAGGGCTACGGTGCTCCAGTCGCGAGACTGGTAGCTCTCCATGAGCAACATGGACCGCGCCGCTTGTCACGTCATATATGTTAATCGCAATGTCTGCGAGGAGGGTTTGGTTCGCGCCATTGCTGACCACCATGCATCCGACTGGGCCACAGACGAAGCCCGTCTAATTGTGCAGCCTCTTCTTCAAGCCTTTGGCGATGGTTAGTTTGCTGAATAGCGCCTACTCGGTATATATTCCGGCCCTGCTAACACGCTGAATAGTCAATGTCTGCGCCTCTGGGGGCGCTTGTTTGTCAAAGTTGTTTGAACTGCAGGAAGTATCAATGCTCGATCTGAAGCCGACACTCGTATTGCTCGACACTCCACACGATGAACTAGTCCACGAGCCCCGAAGAAGGCCATTGTCGCCGTCGCCCTCTTACACTTCTTCTGCAGAAGATGTTGATATCCACACACCGGATGAAGACCTCTATGGCCTTGGTTTGCTGCAAAAGATCATCACCGAAGCCCATCTGCGTGGCATGTCCAAGCTTATTGTCCCGATACCCGTCATCCGAAATCCACAGGTCGAGCACCCGTCTACGAATGGACAGATGACCGATGGCGCCGTGGAGCCCTTTGCTTCATCGTTTGAGTCACTGGATGCAAACCGTCAACTCATCAGGAGGTGCCTGGATCTTGGCGCTGTCGACGTCATCATAAGCCCCCTAAGCGTAAAGTGCATAACAAGTCTAGAGATTTGCGCTTATCGGGCCCATAGGGATGCTGCGAAAGAGCAACAGACCCTACTGGAAATCAGGCAAGGTCGGAAACGATCATGGGTTGGTGTGAATGAGGAGAAGCCGTTTGCCTACCTTCGGGAGGCCATGGTTTCGGGGCTGATGAGCGGGATTTGCCGTTTGTCCAGCAACGATGACCAGGTAAATAATGCCCATGTGGCTGTGTCCTCTGAGCGGCAGGCGACCATTGCTACCGCAATCGGTAGCTGGCGCTTCTGTGCCCACTCACTCTCCGACGATGAGCTGCTGGTGGCAGCCATGGATATGTTCAGGCACGCCTTGTCCATGCCCGAACTTGAACGATGGCGGCTACATGCAGGTACGTTTTATTGTTTTGGCGCTGATACCGGCCGGCCACATACTAACCTCGGCTGCAGACCAACTGATCAGCTTCCTCGTCGCCTGCCGTGCCGCGTACAATAGCTTTGTTCCATACCACAACTTTCGCCATGTTGTGGACGTCTTGCAGGCAACCTTCCATTTCTTGGTTCGAATCAACGCTCTGCCACCCTACCCCGTGGGCGCCGAGCCCAAGGTCGTACCACCGAAATCCCCGATGGCGGCGTTAATCACACCTTTCGAGGCCTTGACGCTTCTCATCACTGCCATCGGCCACGATGTCGGCCACCCTGGTGTCAACAACGGTTTCCTCGTAACACTGAACGCCCCTCTAGCCCAGCTTTACAACGATCGTTCGGTACTGGAATCGTTTCACTGCGCAGCTTATTCTCAGATCCTGCGCCGATACTGGCCCGCAGCCTTTGAAGACAGCAAGATGCGCGATCTTATGATTGCATCGATCTTGGCGACAGACATGGGCCTGCACTTCGAATACATGAAAAAGCTGGGAAACGTGCAGGAACGTCTTGAAGTGAGCGACAGTACGGATGGCTGGAACGGCCGGCAGTTGGAGGAGGCCAGGACTTTGGCGTGCTCGCTTCTTATCAAATGTGCCGACATCAGCAATGTGGTATGTTGTTGACCTTTTAGGACTTGGCCACCCGGGCTTGAGAACTAATTTGAACTTTTAGGCGAGGAACCACGAGATCGCATTGAAATGGACGAACATTCTCTCCGAGGAGTTCTCGCGGCAGGCGTCGATGGAAGGTGAACTGGGCATTCCGTCGTCGCTCATGTCACCGCCGAAGCAGGACATGACATCATTGGCTAAGAGCCAGCTCGGGTTCATGAACCTCTTTGCCATGCCCCTGTTCCAAGGAGTCGCCGACATCATGCCTGCCATGGATTACACCGTCGTGGAGCTTGAAATGAATAAGAGTCTTTTCGAGCTGAAGCTGCAGCAGGAAAAGGACAAGCAGCCGTTGGATGATCCCGTTCGCAAGCGTCTTTTGAAGGAGGGCACGTTTTCGCCGAGGACTATGAGTTTTGCGGTACCACAAGAGGAGGAAAAGAGAGCTACGACGTCGCTGATGGAGGCAGCGGACCGAAAGTCGGATTCGACCCCAGTGGGTAACGGGGATCTACCAAGGCCCCGGACAGACGGAGAGGATCTATCGCCGGCCGATAGCCAGAGGACGATGGGTACATCGCCCGTGGCCGGTACGTTTGGAGAGTTCAAGGAAATCAACGGCTCATCGTCGACATTTGACGCGGTCAGGGAACTGGCGAACAGCGATCCGTTTCAAACGCGAAACAGGGGGGACAGTTACCCTGATGGCAAATCGATGCCCTCGGCGAAACAAAGATCGAGCGAGACAACCGAAGGAAGTGTGTCGGGGGCTTGCTCCGGGGACTGGGCTTCGCAAGCAACGAGCGCAACAACGGGCAAGATGCCAATGTCGCCAAGCACGCGGGGCACGAGCATTGTCAGCGGTGACTCGACGGAGCATCCAGTCGGAATTCCTACGATCAATGTCGACTCGGCGAGCTTAAAGGAGACATCGGGAGCGATTTACCACGACAACTCGGTGATTGATGACGACGCAAGATCCAACGCCAGCACGACAGGCGGAAGCATTGGCAAGGCCGAGGGCAAGTCGTTGAAAAAGAAGACGAGCAGGTTCAGGATGAAGGACTTTCCGTTCTTCAGGAGGCATAAGGGCACAAGCTCGCCGTCGACGGCGGATACGACTGGGTGAAAGAGGTATCACAGTACTCGTCAGCCAGGAGCCAAGATGTAACGAAGCGCAAAATGGGGTGTCTCGAAATCCGGCTCGAGGCAGACAAGGAGTTGCCGGGACGGGCCCGAGCCAGGATTATATAGGCTGATGCTGTCGGAGACGTGTGTGGCCATTCCACAATGGCCTTTTCTTTTCCAAGGACGTGTCAGTCAAGAAGCAAGGTTGCCCTAATGATTGCAGTATATACTTGTACAATAACTAGGGGTGGGGGGGTGTTGATGCCGGCGAGCAATCGGGTGCGTCAACTCGTGGGCCCGCGCAGGGCTTGCGAGGACGGAGAGGCATCCATCTTCTTCACTCAGGAAGCATCCATCTTTATGGGAGCGGGAAAACCGGGACCGGGACCGGAGGCCGCTACTGGCGTTGGCGCAGGCAGGGTCGGCAGGGTGACGAAAGGGAATGTATCAAAATCAGTCACGGCAGGATGGGTGCGGGATATGGTAGGTTTGCTTGCTTCCTTGCTTGGTTTGGGTTGGGTATATGATATATGGGAGGATGGATGGATGGATGGATGGATGGATGTAGGTGGGTGGTGTCGTTTAGGTGTTGTTGGGTGTCAAGCAGGTTACGTGGCTGTGAGGCCATGGGCCATGTATGGTTCCGCAGATGCCCTCGCAAGAGATATCAGATTCAATGATGACGGCCCTTTGAAGCAATCAGACAATGCTTTTGCGTTTGACCATGTTGCAGGTGACGGGCCAAATGAGGAATAAAATGGCCAATGGGGTACGTCTGCAAGATCTCGATCGTCAAAATGTAGTCAAAGGTTAGGATGTCCCATAGGCAAAAGGTACTCATAAAGCAGAGATGATATCTGAGTATGTTATGAATACCATGATTGTCAGCATCCAGTGCCAGTGCCAGAGTCATCTTGGCCACACAGTGCTCCTACTCCCCCGAGACCTGTCAACCACATGAGACTTGCATACAATCCATGCCTCGTCCTCATGCACGAGTCCTCATCTGCGAACCCTGATGCGGCTCCTCCTGAACTCTCGATGGCCAACTTCCGAGACTGACTGCATTGGTGAAAGCCCATTGGCCAGATTTCCCGAAGGTCCGACCGATCCTCTGCGCCCTCTAGGTATTACCAACAACACCGACGCCATCGGATGGTCCGCCGATGGCTTGTCATAGATTCGTGCAAGGCCGGCACTCTAGACCTGGGATCTGTGGGTTCTGGATCTGTTCTAGGTGCGTGGGGGGGCGGGTGTTGTACCTGTGCTTGTGGATGAGAGCGAGGGTGAGGTCGTGGTGGACTTCTTTAGGCTCCCATGAAAGAAAACTCGGCTATTTTGGTCCTGACAGGCTGGATAGAAATGTCAATCGTTTGCTCTGTGGCTCCCAGGTAGTCGAGGGTCGGTTTTAAACACCAAGTTAATCGGCCTTCCCAGCCTACGCCCATCTAACAGAATTCACATCCATGGACGTCCTTCGTAGCACACCCCAATTTGCCCAACTTAGATTGCCGACGTCCAACCCAAACCTTGTGTTGGATAATTTTAGAAGACTCTCAGCCCTAAATTGATCATGTCCGATCTACATCTTTATTATTTTCGAGTCAGGCATGTCTCAAGCATCTGCTATCTTTAGGTAAGTTGGCAGACCGCCTTCCTCGGTGTAAATAGGGTGCCAGCTGCTGTATGGGAGAGCGCGGCCCTCGAGGTTTGTGATGGACACGTCCCCTCCTTCCGCCTCGAGAAACCAGGCATAGTAGAGACATACATTAATATCCGCAACAAGAAGATGAATAGTAACAAAAGCTCAAATTATCATTATTTTCCCCATCATGCTTTTCTAAACCAGCCAACGCCTAGCATCCTTGCCTTGTATCATTTCAAACTCAAACCATGTGTATCCAAATCCAATTCGCTATTTTAGATGCAGTCTATGATGCAATGCTAACATGCCGAGGTAGAATATGGCCGTCATGCAGCCGCCTCTCGAAATCCAAGTCGTAAGGCGTGTACCTAGTCCTGGATGGCAAAGGCTGCCCTGGCCGTCTTGCTGCTCCGCGCCAGGCGGTCACCGTACTTGATAAAGACGAAGGGGATGACTCCCATGGCGAGGGCGATAAATGCCAGAACCGAGGGCGCCCAGTGGAGGCCCAGGTCGCTGTACATGCTGTCGGCAGCCAGCGGCAGCAGGATGGCGCCGACGGAGCGTGTCATACTGGCTGCGGCAAGGGCAGATGCCGAGTACTGAAGGAACACATCTGTGAGATAGTTGATCATTCCCATGAACAACAGCTGGAAGCCCAGGATGAAAAAGATGCCGTTCAGCGATGGGATGATCGGGTTCACATTGGGCCAGACAGTCCAACCAAACCAGAACAGGGAGATGACCATGCTGCAGAACAACAAGTTAGTATCCCGGACCACACGCCATGAGCTTTTTCAGAGCTGAAGCAACGGGGACATACCAGGGAGAAGCAATGCAGGCAAGGGGTAGTCGGCGATAAATGTGGTTCTTGGTCCATTCCGCACCGGCTTTTGATCGACCATCATGGAAACGAGTAAAGATGTAGAAAACCACCAGAGACAGGATAGCTCCAACGCACACTGCAGAGGAGACATGTTAGCATACCAGAACCTTAAGCACGCAGAACGACAGGACAACTTACGAGGCAGAAATGCGAGGCTGGCCATTCCCGGCGAAAGATGGTAAAAGTCTGCTCAGCAGGTCAACGTTATACATGTCCACAGACTGCACAAGACAAATCTAGGCAGGCTTACCTTGAAAGACTCGGGGGTACGCCTGGAACATGAGGTAGAAGACAGCGTACGCGAGTGTGAGATAGGCTGAAGTGGAGGCAAGGATAGGCTCAGTGAAGAGGAGCTTCATGGGCCGGAGGAAGATCTTTCGGACGTCAAAAGGCTTCAACTCGATGGCCTGGCCCTCGCCGGACTTGTGGTTCTTTTTGAGTTGCTTGCGGGCCGCCTTGTTGTGGAGGACCGGGGCGTACGTCTCGGGCAGCGTGAGGACGAGAGGCAGTCCAGCAGCTGCCATCATGCCGGCGATCCAGAAGGGCCAGCGCCACGAGATTGGGGAGGAAAAGCCTGACACGATGGGGCCGACCAGGGGGCCCAGGGTGGTGATGGTCATGTAGAGGGCAATGGCGTTGCCTCGGACTGATGGGTTGTCCAGAATGTCACTATACAAACCGCCGATGACCGTTGTAGGAGCCGCCGCGTTGACTCCGCAAAGAAGACGGAAGATGAGGAGGGCGGCATAGCTGGGAGACCCGGAGGACGCCAGCATAAAGACAAGATATCCCAGGTAGGTGCCGATCAAGACGGGACGGCGGCCGATGTACTCGCTGAGGGGGCCAAAGAGCAGAGGACCGAGGACATATCCAACCATGTACAGGGAGTTGAGGAGGGTGAGGTGAAGAGGATTGGTGACATGGAACTGTTCAGCAATGGCATCGAGAGCACCTGAAGGCATTGACGATCCAAAGTTGCCGTTGAAGGTGCATGTGAAACCGGCGACGACGATGTGCAGTTTCCTCATCTGAGAGTATGTCAGCATTAGTCTATACTGGGTATCTTGTATAAGACTTCCATACCGGTGACAGCTTGGTGGCATCCCAGGACTCGCTATCGGACCAGCTCGACTCGTCCGAAGAGTCTCCTCTCTCCTCGATGTCGACGACAGTGTGGTTGCGGGTAGCATCGTTACTGGAGCACAGAGTCTTGTCTGAACCCATGGTTTCGATTCAATTGGCCAGGCAAAGCAAATTGTCGGTCTGTCTGCTGATGTCTGTTGCAATTTCAGTTCCTTGTGGTAGGCAGGCCGTCGGCTCTTATATCCATCTTCTTCCAAGCCATCGCCGTCGTTGCGTTTCCACTCATTGTGGGTAATTCGCACGAAATTTTCATGTTCCGTCTCATTCTCCGACTTGTCATTGTTGGCCTGAGTCGACTAATCGTGTAGTTATGGAGTAGACCTAGACCGGTCGCGAACTCGGCGCCTTCTGTCGTGTATAAGCCAGAGCCAGTCTCGCGCCGTCATTGGACAGTTTGGCCGAAGGCGTCAAGCCAGCTTCTGCGTCTCGGTTTTTAAGAGACCCACAAACTCCCGAGTTTTCTTGCCATCCCATGATACGTGATATATCCACTCAGTCACTCCAGATGAGAAGGCCCATGTGATGTGATGCCCGTTGATCGATTCGATTCGGCCGAACCATTTTACCCCCAAATTCCTGTCGGGAGTTAATTTCGCAGCTTAGAAATCTCGCCACGGGCAAGGGCGTGAAAAAATGTCGCCAGAAAGGCGCGCCGTACATCGGGATCCGGAGCCGGCCTCCAACGACTCTCGGCAAACGCGAACAGGAGCTGCTGCTGCTGCTGCTGCTCGACGAAGAACCAGTATGGAACCCCATTTGTTTTTTGCTGTTGGCGAGATCATTCATATCTCGTCTTGTATTTGTCCTTGTCTTTGTCCGTTTCTGCTTGCTGTCGTCTTGATGATGGTGTCAACAATGCATCATCACCTTGCCTTGAGACTAACTGTCGATGCTGCATCATTCCAGACGGAAGAGCCTGTATTGTCTGTCATCAGCGAAAGGTTCGGTGCGATATCCTGGAAAAGGGCATACCTTGCTCAAACTGCCAGTCCCAGGACAGGTCAAACTGTCGCATATACGAGAAGAAGAAGACCAGGTCGACGCTGGCTCGTATAAACCGTCCCTCCAATATTCCCCTTCAGCCTCGCCATCATGTCCAGCATCCCGTAACAGCCCCCGCAACACCCACCCCGACACCTCAGTGGCCGGGCATGTCGACCGATGGCTCGACAGATCCTATCCCGAGGCCGAGTTCATCATCAGCCGACAACAGGACGCGATATCATCACAACGACTCCCCTTCGACCATCCACGGATCCGCCGCTGGTAATTGCGAGGATGAGCAGGCAACACGCGACTTGGCAGAATTCATTGACCAGGAGGAACTCAGAGTGGGCGAGATCTCACGATCTGCTCGCCTCTACTTCATCGGCACTGAGTTCTCCAACCTGAACTACCTTGTCCAGCAACGAGCCCGACAGCCAGACCAGAATGTTTTGCACTTTGGGAGTCATACTCTTGCTCGAAGAATACCTTCGGTGCCGCAGGAGGCTCTCCAGCTGCCTCCAAAGGCCTTGGCAGATGAGCTCGTAAGGGCCTACTTTACCCACGTCAATAGAGGCTTCCCCATTATCGATGAGGATGAGTTCATGGCGAGATATAACGGCACAGACACTCATAGGCAGGTCTCTCTGCCTATATTGAATGCCATCTTCCTTGTCGGTGCCCATGTCCTATCTTGCCACCGCGAGGACGTCAGGGCCATCAAGTTTGACTTCTTCAGGAGAGCGAAGCTGCTGTTCGACTATCGCTTTGAACCGCATCGCGAGTCGTATCTGCAAGTTGCCCTCCTCCTGACGTGGCAATGTGACAACCTCGAAGATATCGTCTCCAATTCGTGGCACTGGGTAGGTGTCGCTGCCCGAACGGCTATGGGCATGGGCATGCACCGAGATGCAGCGCCCTCCAGCCTCAACATCATGGACAAGCGCCAGTGGGTTCGACTTTGGTGGTCTGTCTTCCAGTTTGATGTCCTGGTCTCGGCATCCTATGGCCGGCCACAGGCGATGTAAGTCTGTCCCAGCTTGAAGCTGCAACCATTCCTTGTCTGACCGGCGTAAAGAAATCTCGACGATTCCGATGCTCCCATGCTGCAGGAAAGCCACTTTGAAGGTATACCACACGCAAATTGTGCATTCGCCATTCAGCACACCCGGCTGTGTGTCATCTTCTCCAGGGCCATGAAGGGGCGAGTGGCGATCCGAGCCTCGCCGGCCGATCGAGCTCAAGCGACAAAGCAGGCTGATGAGGAGCTGGCCCAGTTCATAACTCAATTGCCCGAGAGTCTTCGTTTGTCGCTTCCAGAACCCAATATTTGGCAAGCAACCCTCCATCTCTCGTATAACAACTTCCTCATCCTGCTGCATCGACCACCACCTCGTCAAGATCCGAGGCACTTCTCACCAGACACGGCCACCGACCTGAGCATATGTGGTGACGCCGTTGTAGCCATCAACTCGATTCTCGAGTCACTCCGTTCAATGAATCTCTTGTGCGACTTGTGGATCCCGTCGGTTCACATCCTCTTCACGGCCTTGCTGCATGTGGCCAGCGAACTCAACTCAGCCAACCCTCTCGTAGCTGCCAAGTCGTTACGCATGTTTGATTGCCTCCTTGTCACTCTCCGTGAGTTGTCACATCACTGGCTGTATGCAGAAAGTTTGCTGCGCTTGTTTGAGGAACGAACCATGTGGAATAGGCCAAGAACCAATATTGACAACTCCGCTGAGGCTTCTGTTGCGAGAGGGTCACAGCGCTCACACGACGCGCCCCAAAACGACGCCTTTGGGCGCTTCTCTCTGCGCCCTGATCCTCTCAGCACTTCCAGCGGTATCCCTCAGAGCCCAGTTGGGGGTGTTGCAGGAACGGGGTTCCAAACATCCTCTGGGACTTCTGGTCTTAGTCATCGTCAACAACTTTCAGGCCAAGTCCTACCCCATGGACAGGTCAATCCGCCATATGCTTTCAACTATGACTTTGGGGGTGCCATGGCAGGACAAGGCGCAGGAACGACCTCGCGGGGGGTTTCGCAGGGAGGTATCCCGTACAGTGACGGCTTCATCGGCAACGGGATGGATATGGATGAGAGCGGCCAAGCCCTAGATCTTCTACCTGTGCCTTCAGCACTGGAGTTCCTTCTTGCGGGTATGGACAATGAGTATGACTTTTGATCTCGGCGTGTAAGGAGAAGGAGGCTGGCTGGCTATGTCTTGTTGCTTCGCGAATACCACTAGGGTTGGATGAATTGAGCGTACCTACGGGATTAATTGGTTATGACGAGTTGAACCAACTTGGGCCAAGTCCCCCTCAAGCCGAGCGCCTTCCTTTGGCCTTCCACTGATAGCTCCTGGCCAGGGAGTAGAGATTTTGCAAGATGGGAGTCTGGACTTGACGAGCTTTAGCAGCTTTCAGGGGCTCACCAATGAGATTCTCGAACTCGATGTATTGTCCCTAAGAGGTGTAAGCAACTACTCATCCACAACTGCGAGGTGATGAGAAGATGGGGGTGGGGGAGGCAGACCTTTCGCACATCGACGAGCATACTTGGTGGAACATGAGCTTCGATAGGTTCTGTCGTGATCATTGCTTCTATAGCGTCGTCTGGAATATCATGGCCGTATGCCGCAGCGGCAGCCTGGATCTCTTTCATAGCAGGCCGAACGACATCGTCGACGAGTCCAGGGCAAAGTTGCATGTCGCCTGTGTCGAGATCGGTCAGAGCACCAACTGGGTTATAAACGGCGTTGTAGAGAAGCTTTCGCCAGCGTGAGAAGGCAACATTGGAGTCGTAGTGGCAGGTGCAGCGTCCTCCAGCACCATATCGAGCGACGAAATCCCTTGCTCGATCGACAGCGCTGCCCTCGTCGCGAAACGGACCAACACGCAACTCGTCATGCAAGGTTTGTTCGATTGTTCCAGTAACTGGCTCCGAGGAGCCACAGATGCTGATACCCGAGAGGATGACGTTTTCAGGGAAAGCTTTGAACAGGGGTACCTCGATGTTGAGTCCATTCTGAAGCAGCAAGATGGCAGAATGACCTGGGGTGACAGCAGGACGGATAAGATCAGCGATGGGGGGTCCAACATCCGGCATGTTTTTGGTGGCACAAATGATGTAGTCAAACGGAGTGACGCCGGTTTGAGAGACGTCAGGTACAGATCGCAGGACTGTGATCAGAGTCAGCAAGAGGAATAAGGCAGGGGAGTCGCCTATCATACTCTCGGTTGGTCGAAACCCACGGACTTTCCCATGATCGACGGAGTTTATGGTGAAGCCAGACTCTTTGACGGTTTGGTAACTGGAGCGCAAGACGGCTGTGACAGCAGCTCGTCCACCGTGTTCCAAGTTCAAGGCAGCCATGGCGCCGATGCCGCCGCAGCCCACAAGCAGGATTCTGGCCTTGTCCATCGTGTCTGACTATGTTGATTCCGAGTGTTAGAAGGTTGGAAGTTAGGTTAACAAGCCACAGTCCTTGGGAATCGTCTTATAGAGGTTCGGAGTCTTGAAGATGTAGTTGAGAGGGCGCGAGTCCGGGTCGGTGCCGGTTCCGCCAGCCGTCCATAGGACTGATGTCGGATCGGCGAGATCAGGCCGATGAATGCCGTCCATCTCCCGACAATGAGAGGTCGTGTAAGGTGAGGACGAAGGGGCACAGAGGGACGGTCTCGATTGATGAAGAAAATTGGTTTGAAATATGTGCATTCGCATTGGGTCTTGCCTCGAGGCAGGTGTTGGGCACCTAAGATATCAGGTTACAGGGGCCAGGTTCTGTGGCATGGCAGGTGAGCCCGAGACGCACCTTCCAAGGCAATCCACAGCGACTGGATGAGGATGAACCGAGGCTTCGCCTTGTCAGTCGTTTCTTATCAATCGGAGTGAATCTCACAAGATATGCCCTATATTTATTTAATCAATGGAGAGTTCCAAGGTGCCCGGCTTTCATTGACCCTGTCCGCTACTGAATTAACTATTAACACACATCAGCAGGTCATGGAAGAAACCTTGGTTGAATCCTGCCTCATCTACGGCCAACTGAGGCATGGCATGCATCTAGCAGAAAAAAGCTGAATCACTTCCACTGGCTAACTAAACTAGCACAAAAGAACCATTCTTAATATCCTCCGTTATCGTGAAACATTTCACCTCCGAGGCCCCGGTCGTGTTTCAAGATCCCGGTGCAAGTGAGCAAGACAAACCAATTGAGTCCTGCAAGTATCTATGCGTATTTCGAAGCCGTCTCCCTCATCCATCTTTTTTTATCACGAGACAAATTGACAATTCTAGAGTTGCCGAGGATCTTGATGCCAGTCCTACCAATAGCCTTTCCTCTTCGGGAGTTTCCCCTCACTTCTACTGTCCTATGTATCCATTACTATGGATGTTTGCCTCCCACGCCGAGACCCCCTGGCCCGTTGTTTAAGTGGCACAGACAATTTACATGGGCTGAGATGCTTGCTTGCTCCCTTGCTTCTGTAGCAAACAAGAACCGAGCAGTTGCTCATCACTTTAAATGCCCTCGGCCTCCGAGGATGTGGCAGTACCCCTCC
The DNA here is from genome assembly GCA_013623515.1 of Fusarium illudens. NCBI lineage: Eukaryota > Fungi > Ascomycota > Sordariomycetes > Hypocreales > Nectriaceae > Fusarium > Fusarium illudens. The sequence continues at coordinate 8,169 of JABFEX010001510.1, read as the reverse complement.
TTTATCTCTAGTTCTTGTACTTCAACGGGCTTTTTATGCGAGAAGCCATGTAAGACGGTTACTCTCGAATCTCTCGTCTCATCATCACCATGACTGTTCCACAGCCCCATCTTCAGGCCCCCATCGCCACGGCTCTGCCGGAAATCCCACCAGATGACTTCTTCAGTCAGACTCAATGGAGTGTCTTCTTTGCTCTCGTCGACGGAGCCCTCCCCTCCATCACCTCAAAGTCAGCCGCCACCGATGGCCATGGCCAGATCCAGCTTCCCGGCGACGAGTTCGAAGACACCGTCAACCGGGCTCTCGAGCCCCTTGCGGCTCCAGCCACTGGGGACAACATCCGCGCGTTCCTCGAGGACCGCCCAATCACGGACCCCCGCTTCAAGGAGAACCTCCTGAGGACGTTAGCCCTCAGCCCGCCGAGCCAGCAGAGGCGATTAGGCGGACTGTTGACTTTGATGGCGTGAGCCCGAGCATCCCAGATCCGGGAAGCTGACAGCGAGCTGATCTGCGTTCTACAGCACTCGCCCTGGGAGCTACTTCATCACTGGCTACTGGCAGCCCATATTCAACCAACCAGCTTGCGTCCGCGAAGCCATCCTCAAGTCGTGGGCCACATCTAGCCGCGACCTGTGGAGGACCTTAGCCAAAATCTTTACTGCTCTAGCTCTCAAGTCCACCTGCCAGACCAACCCGTTCTTTCGCCAGATATCCGGCTACTCGGATACGCCCAAGGATTGGCAGCCCAGGCCGGGCTTTGAATACAGTTTCCTCCAAGTCGAAGCAGGCGACGAACCGCATGTCATTGAGACTGACGTTGTCATTGTTGGCTCTGGCTGCGGCGGAGGCGTATCTGCCAAGAACCTCGCAGAAGCCGGTCATAGGGTCCTCATCGTCGACAAGGCATACCACTTTGAACCATCACACCTTCCCATGCCCCAGGATGCCGCGAGCAGTCACCTCTTTGACAACGGTGGCTTCTACATCACAGACGACAACGGGTGCAACGTAGCTGCCGGCAGCTCATGGGGCGGAGGGGGCACTGTCAACTGGAGTGTGTGTCTGAAGCCTCAGGATTTCGTGAGAAAGGAGTGGGCGGACGCTGGCCTACCCTTCTTCACCTCGAGCGCCTTTGACGAGTGTCTAGACCGCGTATGGGGGTTCCAGGGAGCGGGCACTGATAATATCCGTCACAATCACCGCAACCGTGTCCTCCTCAGCGGTTCCGAGAAGCTTGGATGGACGGCACATCCGGCGCCCCAGAACACGGCGGGCAGGGAGCACTATTGTGGCCAGTGTCACTTGGGCTGCGGCCTGGCCGAGAAGCGAGGACCTGCTACGACCTGGTTGCCAGAGGCTGCAAAAGCCGGTGCTCAGTTCATGGAGGGATTTCAGGTGGACAAGGTCCTGTTTGGTGAAGGTGGGCAGAGTGCCACGGGCGTCGAGGGAGAATGGGTATCGAGGGATGCTGGTGAAGGCGTCAGTGACAGAGTGAAGCGGCGAGTAATGGTCAAGGCCAAGAAGGTGATCCTTGCGGCAGGCTCATTATGGAGTCCGCTGGTGTTGATGAAGAGCGGGATTAATGTAAGTCTTTTTGGTCAGTACTGAGTCAGGGGCTTCGACTAACCCGTCCAGAACCAACACCTGGGGGCTAATCTACACCTCCATCCTTGCAACTTCGTCTCAGCAGTGTACAGGGAGGAGGTGCGGCCCTGGGAGGGGGGCATCATCACCAGCTACTCGCCCCAGTTTGAGAATGTAGACGGGAGCGGCTATGGGGTGAAGCTGGAGACTACTTGCATGGTGGTAAGTATCAAGCCACAGCAACCAACGTCATCAAACTCGAGTCTGACATGGTCAAGCCCTACACGATGCTCTCCACGGTGCCTTGGCGCGGTGGTCTGGAAGCCAAACTCCAGATGGCCAAATATCGCCACATGAACGGATGGATCTCGATAACCCGAGACCGCGACACTGGCAGGGTCTACCCCGACCCAACAACAGGCAGACCTCGGATCGACTACACTCCCTCCGACTATGATCGAGCCCACACGCTCCAAGGGGTAGAGGCTCTGGCCAAGATCTGCCATGTCACGGGGGCGACCGAAATCCACCCTCTCCTCCCAGGCCTCGAGCCCTTCCTCCGCACTGGAGGACCCTCGCCCGAGCATGCCATTGAGGGGTATGACCCAGTGGCCGATCCCGAGGTCAGCGACCCGGCGTTTGCCGCTTGGCTGGGTCGAGTCCGCGAGGTCGGCAACAGGCCGCCAGCAGCGTCCTGGTCGTCGGCCCATCAGATGAGCACGTGCCGGATGAGCGCGAGCAAGGACTCCGGCGTAGTGGACGAGAAGGGCCGGGTCTGGGGCACCGAGAACCTGTACGTGGCGGACGGCAGCGTGTTTCCCAGTGCGAGTGGCGTGAATCCCATGATCACGGTCATGGCCATTGCGGATTGGATATCCCGCGGGGTGGACGCAGACCTGAGGGCGTGAGGATCCGAGGAGGCTGGGCTGTGTCTGCTGCTGGTATGGAGAGAGAAGCTTCTGTGGTTGTGTGTGATAGTTTGGTCGTCCTATCAGCAACGGGATGCAGTCTGACCGAGGCAGGATAGGTATGCAGGGAGCTTTCCCAGAGTCATCCTCCATGAATTGCATGAACCACGTGAGCCGAGCCCCTGAAGTCGGCATGCTTGGTCAATGGAGTGACGTCTTGTCGCAACTTGACTCTTATCACAGCCTGCGTGCGTCCGTCATCGGCAGGTCCTCGATTCGTCATCCTTCCCCGCGAAACAGGTCGGAGACGATCCAGATCCGAGTCGTATTCCAGTGAGGGACGAGCGGGGACACTCTATCAGGGGTACTTTGAAACTCCCACGGCCGTCATGTGGCCAGCGGCCGCTGGGCGAGTTGCACAGAAGAGGGGAGGAGAGGCGACCGAAGGGCCCGCAACTTGGGTTGACTTTGCGATCAGCACCTTTTGGCATTTCGAGATGCTAAATTTGGCAAGAGTACCGAAGAAGCTTCTCCCCCGTGGCGAGCTGCAGGAGAAGCCATCGAAGTTTCGGGGTCTAGTCGTAACCCGAGGGAGCGGTTGCTGGTGCCACGTTTTCGAGATGGACTTTGAAGCTGCCAAAGTGAGGCTCTCCCAACCGCTTCGAGGTCGCTTGCGCCGGTAGCGTAGGCCTCCCGGGTGGGGCGGCGCCACAGATCTGTGGCGAAGCACAGCCACGGGCGCCGAGCCGAGCATGGAGGATCTGCAGCCACGCCGAGGTAGGTACATGCCAGCATGCCTATCGTGCGGGCAGGATCAGCAAGGCAGGTCGCATTAGCTGGCTGGCTGTTGGGCTACTGTACAGTAGGGGAGGGGGGGGATTTCAGCTGTCCAAGGGGCACATGTGATGCAGGAACAAGGATCGAGGGTTTTGTGTTTTGGGTTCTTCTGGCGTTGCCGGAGCCCGATGGCTTTTGAGTCACCTGCCTCTGGCAGATAGAGGTCCGATGCAGGCAGCTCCAAGTCGAACCAACACTTTAGCCTGGATCCAGGGTGAGACGGGACGGAGATGAGATATCACGGATGAGTGACTGGACTTTCAAGACCGACACTGTACTTGCGGGCATGCATGGACGTTTGGAACTTGTCACCGAGGTGAGACTTGGATGGCTAGGAAGTTTGAATATTCGGCGTGCTATACACCACCACCAATTCCAATTCGACGACGTTAGCCAAGCAGCCTCCTTGGCTCGCTCCGGAGACAAACCTGCAGCATGCATTCCATACTACCTAACTAGCGAGCTATCCACTCCGAGGCTCTTTTCCAGCCCTGCGTTTTGTCTTTGGATGCAGATGAAGCACAACCAGATTCTGGGGGGGCCCGACCCTCCGGGCGGATTGCCTAATCGGGGTGCAAGCGCCGGGCGCCACAGATGATGTCACCGCCACAGGCGGTCCGTCCGGGCGGCCCTGGGTGGGTCGGCTTCCCTTGCGTCTCGCCGCTCATTGTCGGGTCCGTGCCGGGCCGTTTTGGTTTGGGGAATTCGATGTCCACATACGTCTTCTTTATCGAAAGTTTGAGTTTGTATTTATTTTTGGCACGGGTTACTTTCGGATCTTGAAGATTCCTTCCGAGCTTGGAGATATAGCGTAGATCTACAGAATATCTATTGTTACATCTGCGTCTTGGCGGCCTCTTGGCTACCCTGTACTCACGCATCATCAATCGGGTGAACCCTTCGTGGAGGCGGAGGTCAAATTCCATTGCGACAATAATGTAGGGTCCAGTTCTATGACCGCGTGATTCCTTGGGGATGGAGACTCGAATTTTTGAGAGGGGAATTACAAGGCAGGATGCGGTGTGATACACAATCCGTATCCTCAGCATGACTACCTGCAGGCAGTTTTCTGACAATGCATGAATGTCACTGACTCACTCAACTCCAGCTTTCACTCTGCGCAGCATTCATCTACTACGTAGCGAGCCGTGTCCCAGGTCCCGTGACCGTCCATCGACGTCATGGCGGCATGTAAAGAGACCCATTGCTGGCCAGGTCAAAGCTGACATGGCCCCGGAGGGCGGCTAGAACAACGCAGTGAAACCTGGGGTTTTGCAGTCACACGGAAGAAAAAAGGGACAGGATGGGCTGCGAAACTCGGAGGGGACTGCCCTCATGTGACGTATGACGACGAAAGGCACAAAAAAGTCTGTGACTGACTGCAGCAGCAGCAGCAGCAGCAGCAGATGGGGAACGGAAGCGGGTGCTCCGTTCCAACTGGGCCCTGTGCATGCATATTCTGCTGCAGCATTAACGGAAAGGCAGAATTGCTGTACCACTACTGTATGTAGATGAGAGAGATCGCGGGACTGCGAGATCGTAATCGTAGCCCCGAGAGACACACAGACAGCGGCAACTGACGGACTGGCCGATTTCTGGGGGCCAAAAATAGGAAAATACGTACCGGCTGAGCCACAGTCAAGTGCGTCCCTCCATCTGCACCTTCCCTGTCGCTCTCACAGCCGCACGCCGGGGCGTCTGTTTAACTTCTACCGTTCCTGGACCCTTTGCCTCTCGTCTCCAACGTTGCAGCTTTTCGCTACTACAACTACTACAACCACTACAACCGTCCAGTCCTGGCGTGAGTATCAGTACCTTTGAGTGTGATCTTGGGGACGCACGTGCATGTGCAATCCTTCCCTCCTTGCCCTAGTTACAGGAGGCACTCACTCACTCAGGGTTCCGGCGCGCGGCCGAGCGATCAGTGGACCCCAGCCAGCCATCTCCGCTCTGGTGGTAGTGTCTGCCTCCATGTCTGTCTGTCGAGGACGGCACAGACGCACGCACGCACGCTGCGAGCCATTGACGACAATATCGAGTAATCGACCTCTTCCCACGCATCTCAGACCGCGTCGCGCATATCCAGTGCAACAACACTGACCTCGCTTGATCCATTGCCTTGGGTCCTGGATATTAGCAGACGCCCTGAGCCGACCCATTGGCCGCTCAACCATGCGGCCCTAGATTGCGACGATGGTGAGGCTTCCAGAACGGTACCACGAGGTCTAACAAGAGGAGAAGAAGGGACGGTTGGCTTGCGGGCCCCCCCTGCCGGGATGTCCAAGAGGACAAGCCAGATAGCAGGGTTCACCTCGATATCCTTCAACGATGCTCTGCCTTTGGAATGCATCGAGCCTCCGTTGCGGATCGGCCTGAAGCTTTGACCGCGACGCAACTTCCTCAGGCGCCTCCTGAAGACAGGTCCCCCATCTAGTTCGGCTCTTGTCAAAGTCGCTCATCTTCCCCTTTGGGTCTGGTTTCTCCGTGACTCCATGGCCCTTTGCCTGGTCTCACCAACTCTCCTTCGTCTCAACCCGTCTATGGGCCATGATTGGAGGTTGCCATGAAAGCCGAGAAATGCCCCGCCCTCTGATTGGCTCACCTCAACTCGACCTCGGCCAATAAGAGGCTGTAAGTGCACTTTGGAGAGAGCCTCACCTCACATCCTACACTAGCATGGATAGGCTCTTCTCGTACCAGGACATCGACGGGCTCTTGTTGCTCTCCAGTCTTTTGGGATCCCCCCTCTTCCTCCTGGTCTAGCCCCCGTTCTCTTTCCTTTTCCTCATGCCCCCATTCCTAGCTCGGGTGGCCCTGGGCTCTCGGACAAGTTGCCCTCCCCCCTTTCTGGCATTGAACACTCTCGATTCAAGGACCCTGTCCCGCCGACTTGGACATCCTGAAGCAATGGGACACTCTGCACGACCAACCATGTCGTGAGGACCGTGTTTGCCCCTAAAAGACGAGACGGGAACGACGGGAGCGACCGCGATGATATGGATCCCGAGCCGTTTGTAAGGCAGAGGTGCCCCTTGATACTTTCAACGGTGGGAGGAAGAGGGCTGGAAACCAGCATCAGGGGCTCCACCGGGCCTAGGGGCCATGAGGTCGCCCCGGCGTCTACAAGAGCAGGATTCTCTCAAAAACGAGGGCATGCCCATCCAGTATCAAACTCAACGGCGGGGGATGGGAACATGGCGCCTCTCACGGCAGAGGTGGGCGTCTTTGTTGGGGACTAAACCAACCGCGTATGCAGCTGTCTCAATGAGCCGGGCACCTCTTGCGTCTGGTAGCGCAGGTGCTATCTGTATGCGCATGCAGGTCATCCCATAACGTGCTCCTGGACAAAGCGTCCGACGCATCCCATTGACAGGACTGCCGCGGCCTTGTTATTACCTTCATCTCGCCAGCTGAGGAATCCTGGAGCTTCAGCTCGCCCCAGAATTGGAGCTGACGGGGCCACGGGCAAGGGAAATATTGAACATGATGCGCGATCTCACCGAGCGTTTTCGATAAGGGTGTGTTCCCCGAGTCGTGGGTGGTCCCCCCCCCCTCTCTCCCCGGGTATGCGGGAGCGGAAGTACGGAGCACACAGATGCCTTTGCTCGCCCCATCCACCACGAGAGGCACGAATGGGCGGCTTGCTGTGTCTCTCGTGGAAACAGAGACGGCGGCCAGATCCGCCCTGGGGCCCTTTTCCTGCTGAATTCTGAAGCTTGCATAAGCGGCGCAACCTCCCCCTCTCTCCAAGGTAGGTCTTTGCCCTGAGGTTTGGGCCACGGGGAAGCACTCCGCCGACGAGCACGGGCATGGAAAGACATATGCCGAGCGCCCTCACGAGCCTGGAGACTGGAATGAAACGAGGCGGCAAGACTCGTAAGCCATCGGCCGGAGAGGAGGTCGCAGATGGCGAGGGAAACGAACCAGCCGTGGAGAGAGATGTAGCCGACCGGTCTCGCCCTTTGGGCTATGCGAGGGCCGGAGTGGCATGGTTTATGAGGAGATGCCTTCCTGGTCCGCAGGAACATATCACATTTCATTCTTACAGAGGTCTATATCAGGCCAAGGCTATAGTGTAGAGGAGGAGCCCGTGAAGGCTTCGTTGAGGAGAGGAAGGATGTTACAAGGTCAGTTTAGTCACTTGGCGGAATAGGGCAAGGCGAGAGAGAGACTGGGATGATGGATGGCAGGGGGGGGATGACAAGAAGCGCCGGCGGTTGTTTCGTTTCTTGTTTCTCTGGTTTCGTCCGGACGGGACAGCGGCTAGGGCAGGGGAATGGCCGGGATGTGGCGTTGTGACGGGGGGAGGGAATGGTGAGATTGATTTTCCAAGAGTCTGGATATTGGTGATTAGATTACGAGTTGATTCACATCACTCTGTTTGATTACGGAATTGCCTGATGACAAGTGATGAAGCGGTGATTGAGTGTCATGCCGTGAAGGTGACAGCTTTTGCTTGTGTCTTTGACGACGACGACTAGGGGAGACGTTTCCACCGGGGGCAGGGTACAGCAAGCCACCGTCGCCCAAGGTACCGGTACTTGGGAGCGCCACACCCACCATTTTTTCCAAGTTTCTAGCATCTGCTCTCGTCCCCCTTGCAACTCGCAACTCTTTTGGGGACACAAATCTCTTGATCTTCCCTGCCTGCCTACCTACGCATGCAGCTCTATTTTTCAGCTCTACGGCCGTCCCTCACATGTCGTCTTCTTGGATCCTTGGTACGTCAGGCAGGTATCCGTTGCATAGGTTGGTAAGTAGGTTGCCTGGAGCCGTATGCAAGCCGTATCAACACAGCCGCACGCCTCCTCCGAAGACCGACCACCACACCCCCCTCCCC
>JABFEX010001509.1:0-19769 GCA_013623515.1 Fusarium illudens | reverse complement strand
TAAAGCCCGGCCCTTAATAGGATAATTGCGCTAATAAATAGATAGATAGATAGTATGTGAGTAATAGGCTGGGCCTTAAAGGTCGTCGCTGGTGCTTAGTTCACGGTGATTGAGCTCATACATTTACCCCAATCTACTAGAACGCAATCCAAGGTCGAAATGAGACAGTTCCCCATCATCCAATACGCCGTGGCTGCGATATCCTTGTCTCTCGCATCTACAGCATCGACAGCATCGTCATGCTTCCTTGGCAGGTTCGATACGCTAACAAACAAGACATACCTTTCCTGACTGTTTCCGGGCCCATGGTTGGACCTCCCAGTTACAAAAGATGCAGCACGGCATTGGAATCTCTACCGAAAAGCTTAACACCATGGAATTGGCAAAAGATGGGAAGACAATTCGTCTTGGCGGGGGCGTCAAAGGCGGGCAGGTTGAAAGATTTCTTTCTTCCCGGGGCAAGCGTTCAGGTAAGCAGGCCCGGTACTCACAGCATTCTTGACCAAAGCATCAGCCGGTAACTGCTGCGTACTGACTTACTATCTGTTTAAAGTGACAGGCGTCGCCCTTGGAGGCGGTCATGCACCCTACAGGGACACTACGGTTTGCTTGCTGACCAGATCGTCTCTGCTCGCATCGTTCTCGCCAACGGAAATGTTGTCACTGTCTCCGAAAGAGAGAATGTCGATCTCTTCTGGGCCATCCGGGGAGCTGGCCACAACTTTGGCATCGTGACAGAGGTCATCTATAAGGTGTACGATGCCCCTGCCAAGGACAACTGGCTTGTCAAAAAATTTATCTATCTCCCTGGGCAAATCGAGGCTTTCTACAAGGTTGCGAACAAAGCTATCGCGAATGGAGACGACATTTATCTGCAGCCGGCAGGTATGCTGGTTGCTTCGCTGTATACCATCGCCCCTGATGTCGACCCGAACACGGTAAGTGCAATCTTCCCTCTGTTTCACCAATTTTCTTGGACCCTCAACAAATCTCTGGGGATAGCGCTCATGCCGGAATACTCTATCAAACCTCACTAACATGACTTTTCTAGCCAGTCTTACTCTTTCTCATGGTGTACGATGGTTCAGAAGAAGAGATGGCACCCCATGGCAAGCCCTATTTAGACCTCAAGCCGGTTTTCAATGCCACCCAGAAGATCTCTTACAGTGAGATATCCGCCGTCTTTTCGCTCGACGATGAATCTATCGCTTGTCAAAAAGGCATCCGTACACAAGGCTACTCCCTGCTCCTCCAAAAGTATGACATTCCGACTCAGCGCGCTGTATTCGATGCTTTCAGCAAATTCATGGCCAAGAGCCCCGACTTCAAGCGAAGTTGGGTCATCTTTGAGGGATACCCTCTTCAAGGAGTTCGGGCAGTCGATGAATCCATCACTGCAGTGGCAGATCGGGGCAGCAACATCATTGCGTAAGTTTGTCTCAAATCGATGTATAAGGTAGACTGTGAGGTCACCTTAACTTCATCTCATTTCGTGTGGCCCCTTCTCTGACGAGCCAATTATAGCCTTTTCTCTCTTCTCTATTCGTCTGCCAAGAATGACGGAATCGCCACTAAAATTGGTACAACCGTCAGGGGTCTGTTGCACAAAGGGACCGGCAAGGAACATATAGGCGTTTACATCGGATGCAAGGGGCACCGAGACTGTTCGACAAGTCTATGGGAATGATGACGCCTGTCTAAGGAGGCTGAAAGCATTGAAACGCAAGTATGATCCTCATGGAAGGTTCAGCTTCTATGCACGCCTGGATTGAAGCCCAATTTGCCTTGCCATTCCATATTAGCTATGAGTTAGAGCTTAGGAGACGGTCAGGGATCTCATCCATTGGCGCCAGGCTGCGAAGAAGATCGGTCAGATGGCCCTGCCATCCTCTTCGGTCATTATCTCCTTTTGGATGGCATGACTTAACGTTAGTGTTTAACACGGGGTTACAGTCTTTCATAGAGTCTCCAAAAACATTTACCCACCACTGAGCTTCTTTCTTACAAACAAGGTGGGCATCTCCACCAATTATTGCCATACTAAGATGTGGACAAGGAAGAGAAAGCCAGGCGAATGTGCCACTGCAAGGTTGTAACCAGTTGTTCAGCTCGGCAATGTAACATGCTTGTTGTCTATTGCTCAACTCTCGCATAACCATCGTCGCCGCGCGCTTCAAGTCTCGGAGCGTGTCATCTGCAACTACGTAGCCCCTTGGATGCTTCACATCCAGCAGATGATCCAAGGGCAGACCAGTCCGCCATGGCTTGCCACCAGTGCTCAGAAAGCCAGCGTTTGAAGCAAAGTCGGTATGACTGAAGTGGGATCGAATCCCTGCGTCTTTTGTAAGCCAGACAAACATGTCATCTGTGCACTCGAGCTATTGCAAGGGGGAGAAGGAGTGTTAATTCTAAGCCCAACAGAGCATCTTAAGCCGTTGTCTAATTATTGTGATACATGCTAGGCCTGCAGATCCACACTTTCGGTAAACACCGATGGGCATTCGTCGTGCCCAGAAACACAGCCCACGATGGCCGCATTGACACGTTTAAATCAAGCGGGTCATCCCGCTCGGCTGTCGTAGATCTTACGCGGCAGCTTATTGATCACCATTGCCAAGACAAACAGCTTTGCCTGATATCCCTTTGGACGCTTGGCAGGGCCTGGTGGTGTAAGTTGAATTAAAAGAAGACTTTCATCTCCCTTCGTTCTGACTTACAACTCGTCACTTCTTTCTCCATCCTTGGGTTATACCTTTATTGACCATGGTTCGCTCACTCCTTGCCCTCGCCCTCCTGGGCAGCCAAGCCTTTGTTAATGCGGCGACAAAGGCCGAAAAACGCAGCATTGATCAGATTTACAAGGCAGCCCTTGCTGAGGGCGGTGTTGTCACCCTCTGGCACGGTGGTGATGAGGCTAATTCGCGAGACGACTTGAAGGCGAGCTTCGAAGAGCGATTCCCAGGCATGACCCTCAACGTCACCGTCGACTTGTCCAAGTACCACGACGGTCGATTGGATAAGCAGATCGCCGAGAAGAAGGTCCAGGTGGACAGCGTCATCCTCCAGACCCTGCACGACTACCCTCGATGGGCCTCCGAGGGCGCGCTGTTGGATTATGCCCCTCTCGGCTGGGACAAGATTCACCCCAAGTTCAAGAACAAGGGAAACGCTGCCTACTATGGCATGGCCATCATCGCTTGGATTGGTCAATGGAGATCCGATAAGCTCCCGGGGGTCGAGGGACCTGTTGAGTGGGAGGACTGGGTACGCCCCGAGTTCAAGGACAAGCTTGTCCTAACCTACCCCAACGACGACGATGCTGTTCTCTTTGCCTTTGACCTAATGTGAGTTTACGGCATTTTGATTCGGTCCAAGTACATCCACTTACGCACTGAATTTAGCATGAAGGAGCTCGGAACTGCTTGGCTCGACAAGCTCATTGCCCTGAACCCACGCTGGGTTCGTGGCACCAGATCCCCGAGAACCGTCCTCACTCGCAATGACACCCAGTGGGCTGCCACCTTCACTGCGTCTGGTAGCCTCAACCCAAGCGCTCCTTACAACATTTCTTTCCCGGTCGAGGGCCGCTTCGTCTCTTGGCCTCAGGCCGGTGCTATCCTGAAGGATGCTCCTCACCCTGAGGGAGCCAAGCTCTTGCATAGCTATATGCTGAGCAAGGAGTTCCTGGAGCCCCGTGGCAGCTGGACTGTTCGTCAGGACATTGCACCACCTACTAACTACCCTTCTATCCTCGAGATGCCTGGAACTGACCCTACTGCCTTTGGCAAGTGGATGTCTGACCGAGCAGCTGTAGAGAGACTCAGGTTTTACCTCGAGGATCGTTTTGGAACTGCTCAGGGTGTCAGCCCGATCGTTGATGATATCTAGTAGCATCGTTGCTGGTATTGGCTGTTAGATAGTTATGCATCTATAAAAGCGCTTGATTATAGATTCAACCCTTGATGCTTTGTGTGTAAGGCCATGCTCAAACTCGTCAGACCCCAAATGGCATAACAGTGTGCATAACATGAATCCATAGATAGTGGACAAGGGGCGAGTGAGTGAGCTTTCTCCGCGTATTTTGATAGCTCAAAAGACCCATCTAATAACCATGTTGCTTCTGATGACACAACGCCCAAACACATGATAGTATTGTGCTCCTTTACTTCTATGAAGACTATGAATGAACATGCCCCTCTGATCTTGGACTGCACTCTCATGCCCTGGGCAGTGCTTTGGATGGGGGCTGAACAGCGCCAGGCCGAGGCGTCTTACCGTGAGACACCGCCGGAATATCCAACGCACTATAGATGAGGAAACATTTGAAGCCAGGGTGGCGTTAGAAATACTCCCAGAGGGACACATCTCAAGCTCAGAAACGACTCCAGAACGATGTAGACCCTTGCTATAATATACATCGCCACGGCAGGAATGTTGAAACAAATCAATCCGAAGAGCGCAATGTCCCAATTGTCAAACTGCCTCTTCTTCTTGCTTGTGTTCACATCTTCTGCATCTCCTTGGTCGTCTGGGTCGTCATCAGCGATGCGTTGGAAATCGGCCAGCTCAACCAGTCCAAGATAGACAAAGTCCACGATGAACATGACTGGGGATGCGCAAACAATATAGAGACAGCAAATCTTCCAGAAAATGCTCTCAAAATGGCTCGGGAAAGTCCATTTCCACGCCGCCAGATGGACGCCACCATAGCATGCGGGGAGAAGAAGTGCCAGGCCAATGATGGCCACATGAAAGTTCAGCTCCAGGTTCCGTTCGCCTTGGCTAAATGGCATCTCACGTTTGTCGGCTGGCTTCTCAAACTCGTTCAGGCGACACAGGTAAAGGGCTTGGTAACTCGTCCTTCCCTGGCCCATCAGCTGAATCTCTTCTTCCATGTGCGGCGCCTCAAACTTGGGGCCGGCCCCACGAGCAAGCAACTCACGATCTTCGAATGGGAAAGTGTTGAAGATGGCATCCCACCGTTGCAGAAACGGGAGAGTAACCTCCAGCTCTCGATGACTCGTGTGAAGAGCAAGGCCAGACAACATGATGTCGCCTTGCCGCATGACTGGTGAATGTTCTGTGCTATGCCAGAGCATAGATGCTTGGTCGCTGGCTAGCCTGAGCGGAGGTATGGGCTGTTCTGGAGACCAAGGGGGGAAGAGGGCAAGTTCGTTTGACCAAGAAGAGTAGAACTGTTGCTGGACCATTCGTGCCGCCTCCCCGAGAAATTTGCTTGGGTTCACTACTTCTGGCTCCTGGACGTTCAATGGTTTCTAAGAAATTCAGTCGGTGAGTCCAATTGGGACAGAGGTCAACTTACCTGGAACCAACAGGCGTAAAGAAAGACGGCACAGATAACATGGACCACAGTATGTATCTCCAACAGTGTCATCGGCAGATCATTCACGTAGCGAGTGATGCACTGCGTAACCATCCAAAGAATCTGTGTAAGCACAAGAGCCTTCTGGATATAATCAGCCTTGCTTTTATCGTCAATCCGCTTTCTTGAAATGTATAGCCAATGCCCTCGCTCAGCGAGCTGGAGGATGCCATGAGGGCTGATGCACGCTGAGCGAGGAGACGGCATATTAGAAAAATGAAGATATGCCTCGACATCTAGATCCGACAACGAGAGTATATCTTCAACGTCAATATGAACGCCTCGCATCACGACAAAGAAGGCATATTTCAAGTCAAAACTAAACTAACATGATAGTTAGAAAGAAAGTCACCAGAGCCCATCAGAGCAAGAGAGTAGTGCCTACAGATTTGTCCACTGTTTCGCTCCGACTCTGGAGGGCGCGGAGCTTGCGCCTAAGCGCCCAGGCCCGCTGAAGCTGGTCGGCAGCCATGTACAGCACAATCTCGGGGGCGAAGAGGGTCAAGGCGACCCATTGAGTTTTGGACCATAGAATTTGATACCACGCGTTCTTCTCAGGGACATTGAGGTGCAGGGCAGTATAGATGCAAGCCACGAGAGTGAGGAGACAGCTTTGGAGGATGTCGAGTGTGCCTCGGACATTGGGCGAGTCAACCCAGTTTGGGACAACAATGGCGCGAAGGGCGTCAGTGTCATTTTGGTGTGGAAAGATGACGGTCCATGGCGAGCTTGTTGTCGAGTTGTCGTCTGATGGCGGCGCCATGAGAGCTAGTGTTCGTGTCCGGTTCAAGCCCAGAAGGTGTCTGAGGGAATTTCTTGGAAGCAAGAACCGAAGGAAGGAAGAGATCAGGCTGGGGGCGGCTCCAAGAGCAAGCCGACCACGCATTTTTCAGCTGCCAAGAGCGTCCGAATCTAGACCCTGGGCCTTTTCTGCAGGTTTCCGATCGAGGCTGTTGGTGGCGTTGAATAGCCAATGAGGACTGCATTTATTTACCAGCATTCTTGAGCGATGGATGAGAAAAGGAGTGGTGATATTATACATAGCGTCCAGATGATGACATCTGTAGAATGACTAGAGAAACACTCGTATTTTATATCGAGACGGAAGAGAAAGATAGGTCTCCGAGTCTGGGTGTGGAGTTGGTGATGATGGTGCCCCAGATTCGAGGAGGCGGGATATTATCAGACCACGCTGCAGGTGTTTGAAATGTTCCAAGATCATTGCCAATTTCGATCTTATAGAAGGGTTTGCCTGCTTTTCTTCAGCATGGATCCTGTCTGGCGAGTGAACTCGAGACTGGAATACACAGCAATGCTCCTTGCTCAGCAGCTAACAATGCCTGCCTACACGTGATCGTGTATGACTTCGCGTGCTTTCGGAGAGCGAGTGCTTGCCTCCTACAGGGTGCTACGACCCACTGCTAAAGCACTATCTTAAGAAGCGCAAGATTCAGTGACATTCTGTTTCTACGCTATCAAAGGTAGGTTTAGGGTAGGCTCATCGCCATTGGGTACTCCAGCCGCCCTGGCTGCCGATGTCGCATTGGCTTTTTACGGGCCACAAGGGTTACCCCACCTTTTAACATTACTAATCCAATCTCCCACCCCAGTAGATGGCGGCTTGCACAAGAGCTGGCTGAGACCGAGTGCTAGTAATAGAGCATACCTACTGAAAAGAGCCCCTGAATTCAGTTACAGGCAGTTGGCCATATACTTAAATCAGGACTCAGCACACATTCTATAGCTCTCGTCACAATGTCACTCTGTGCGTGCAAGCTGCGGAGTCGGACTTTTCGGTGGGGTTAAGCTTTAACACGGACGGGGATGCTACTCCGTAGTCGCAGGAATCTTACGCTGGGTCTTGATAATCACGTCCCTGGTCTTTTTTCTCCTTTGGCCACTTCACCGCTCCATACAATGAATGCAAACGCTACCGCAGTTACGACAGGCTTTTTTGCTGAGACGAGCTCTTACGGCAAAGTCCTGGTGTTTCTAGTACTGCCATGCCTCCTGACATACGCCTATACCTCTTACAGCAACAAGGGATACCGCCATGACCCGACATCTCGAGAACCGCCGAGGGTTCCGTACTGGGTCCCCGTGGTAGGCAACACATTTGGGTTTGCCTTTGACACGGAGAATTTCCTCTTTTCCGCCATGTAGAGCTCCACCTCGCCCCCTTTTGACGCTTTTCCTGACATTTACTAGATCCAAGTTTGGCAATGTCCCTCTTCGACTCCTGATTGGGGCTGACCCAATGTACTATATCCCTCACGGGCAACCTATCCTTGATCTTTTCAAGGCGTCTCGCCATCTGACCACCAAATCCCTTGGTGTTTTAACCATTCGAAACGCATTTGGTTGTCCATCCTCAGATGTCAAGATTTACGCAGATGACGAGTCCGGAACAGACGCAAAGCCTGCCCCAGGTTGGGAGCACGTTGATCCTTCACAGCGACTACACTTTGTACACCATCGCGACTTGCACACGCTTCTGGCGGGGAGCCCGCTCCATGCTATTGAAGAAAAGTTTGTAGAGGTGTATTCAAAGAGTGTTGAGAACGATATGAGGTTTAAAGAGGATGAATGGACGGAAGTGAGCGACCTGTACGCCCTATTCAGAGACTACCTCTTCCGCGCCGCGCTTGAGGCTTTCTGTGGCGAAAAGTTCCTAGAGCTCTCTCCAGATTTCCCAGAAGATTTCTGGGTATTTGATCACCATCTTCCCAATCTATTCAAGCGGATACCCGAGTGGCTCATCCCAAAAAGTTATCGCACGAGGGACAAGGCACTCGAGGGAGTGCTGCGATATCACAAGTATGGACGAGAGCAATTTGATTTCACCGATGATAGTATCTTGAAGGGGGAATGGACACCCGAGTTTGGATCACGACTTATGAGGGCCAGACAAAAGATGTTCTTGACGACTGGATTTTCCGTGCATGGCGCTGCTGCCCTTGATCTGGGCATGCTATGGGGGCAAGTTATACTCTTTCTTCCCTTACCAATTTGTTGTACTAATGAACTTTAGAGTCAATGCCAACGCGATTCCTGCGGCGATGTGGATGCTGCTTGGGATTCTCCTCGACGACAGCCTCAAAGATCGCGTCATGGCTGAGATCGAACCTGCATTCCTTGCATCATCACTGTCGTTCAACAAAGACATGCTTTGTTCGGGGCCACTCCTCAGCTCCATCTACTGCGAGACGCTCCGCGTTCGAGTCGCTGCGCCTGTAGGTCGGACGTCGTTGATCCCGGATCTCAAGTTTGGGAAATGGAAATTGAAGCAGGGGGTGACTATGCTGTCAACGTCGTGGATCGGGGGCCATGATGCTAGATTCTGGAACACTGGAAGGGAGTTCCCTGATGGATCTGAAGAGCATGCTGTGAATTCCTTCTGGGCTGAAAGATTCCTTCAGTATCAAGATGATCCGACAAGCGGGCCAGTCAAAAAGTCAGCGGCACATGCCACAACTCCATTCAAGGCTACGAAGCGCACATCGGAGGACGATAGAAACGCCCAGGTTGTCACAGAGGGCACGCAAGGGTATTGGTATCCATATGGTGGAGGAACCAAGATGTGTCCTGGCCGGTTCTTTGCTGCCCAGGAGTTAAAGGTTGGGGTCGCAATCATGGTTCGTGCCTTTGACATTGAGTTGCTTGACCACGAGGCAGCGGCCAAGATCGGACCCAACATGGATTACTTCCCTTTTGGCACTATACCAATGAAGGGCAAGGTTGCGGCTCGAATCAGGCGGCGGAGGCTAGAGTAACGACACTTAGAGTCAGTTACTTAAACTACTTATTAAACCTTGTTATAAGGGTATCGAGAGATATTACGGGCAAGTAGTTATAGGGCTAGAACGAATCACTGGCCTAACGCTCAGCATAACCCCCCGAGAAGTACTCTTTAGATAACTACATGCATTAGACTTTTACTTTTTGGAAATAAAGGGCAGGACTTCTCTAACATTCTCTTTAAGCCGGCTACTTCTCTTCACAGGCACAGAGGGGAGTTAGATGCAGTACTCCTTGGAGAGCGAACCGGGGGATATCCAGATAATTGAGATGTAACGACAGAGACTACGACACCTAGGGCAGTACAGTAAGAAGCTGGTCGAAGCCCATTTCCTTCTTTGACGCAGAAACACAAGAATTGGGCCCCAATGACGTGGCTGGCAACGGCTGTTCCTCCCCGAGCGTGCGGACTCAACTCATCAACGAGTTCTTCAACACCAAGGCGAAAGATTGAATGTAACTCATTGTATCTGGGCCCTACAGTAGCTATGGTTCGCCCAGGCACGGGTTGATGATCCCCATTGCTTTTCTCTTATCACCACCTTATTGAGGGGAGTAATAAAAAGACCAAGAATAATGAATGTCTGGCTCTTTGGCCTTGCACGGCTTGGTCCCATTGAAAACAATTCTGTCGTAGGTACATGGCCCGCAGTTTGCCCACCAGGCCAAAGTCTGAAGCTTGTCTCAACTGCTGCCTTTGAACCAGCCGAGTACGAGCTCTATAGCTTCCTCAACCTGTGATGGGCTGCGCGAGAATTTTAAACAGCTGGGAATAACAGTGGTTAGCTTCTGAGTCTTGTCAAAATGGCGAGGTTTTCCGCCTTACCCATCTTTCGAGATCCGCCTCGTTGTTCCGTAGATCTGCATACTTCTCATGCAGACGCTCTGTTTAAACAGACCAGTCAATGTTATCCCTTCAGGTGTGAACACGGATGAAACGAACCTGAAGTACGATAGAGAACGCGATCGATGGCCGCATCACCGCTAAGGGAGTCGAGGAACTCGTCAGCCGCGTTGTCGTCGCCAACTTGGCTGATGAGGAACATGATAGCTAGGCGTTGCCGTGATGTTAGCATCTCTGGTGACAGGGACGAACTATGAATGGTTTCACTCACACTCCTGAGTATATTCGAGGTTGTCCAGCCGCTTGGCACACCCTTCGACGGTCTTCTTGAACGTGTCTATGGCCTCAGGATTCGGTTCTCCATCTGTGATTGTAATAATTAGGTGCGGCTTCCCAAGGAGACCATTCTTGTCCAGCTGATCGTATACCAAAGGCTGCAAGACCTTTTGGTCCAGGTTAGTACCGAGATTCGTACCGCCGTATGGCTCAAATTGAATCTGTGCATCGATCTGGTCAGCTTCGAGGTCGTTGCCATGGTAATCGCTGTTGATGAAGCGCAGGTGAGCGCCTTTGCCGTCTGGAACGAAGCGGGTTACGATACTGGACATGCGCTGGACCAATTGCCTCATGGCCTGCATTCTTGTTCCAACCACTTTGCCTTGCTTGTCGTGGATTTCAGCGCCCATGGAACCACTGTCGTCTGCAGTAGGCTCAGTCATTGTCAGTTGACCGATATCATGGGAGAACACACCGCAGTAGAAGACGGGCTGATACAGGGCCATCTTGACGAGTCCTTTGATCTCTTCTGGCTCCCTCAGGTGGTTTCTTGGGTCGTCTTTGAGCTCGACGGCCTTTTCGGCCACCTTTTGCAGATAGTCATCATCAGTGGGGAAGAACTGGCCGAGTTTGCTTTTTTGAACGTAATCCTCGATTCCCTTTTTGAAGTCATCGACTGTCTGGGGGTTGCCAATCTCCTGGCCTCGCGTGTCAGTAGTCGAGCCGTCACAATGGTGGAAACCAGCCCCTTACTTGAGCGAGCTGCTGATCTGGCTCAGCCGAGCCGATGTGATACAGGTTGGACACGACGCCTTTGACGACGCCCTCAATGAGACCGCTGTTCACGTACGCCAGGATAAACAGGACAAAGTTCACCAGCAGGTTGATGAGCTCGGGGAGGCCCGGCTTCTGCTGGCCGGGTGGCAGGGCATACTTCTGGATAGCTGGCTTTCCGGACAGTTGTGCCAGCGACTTGGCCGTCTCTCCCCTGCTGTTCTTGGCCTGTAGAGAAGCCCCGGCGTCTATGAGAATGCCGACAACAGCAGCGTCCTGGGCTTGGGTGATGGCCACCATGAGAGGGGTCATGTTGTCCACCTCAGGGTTAGTTGCATCAACCTTGGCGCCATTGTCGAGCAGCAAATGCACGATCTCGACTCTGTTGCTCGCCGCATTAGCGGCGACATAGAGCGGGGTGGTGCCGTTGCTGCTCTTGAGGCTGGGATTGGCGCCCTTTCTAAGGAGAAGCCCGACGACGGCGAGACGGCCGGTCTTGGCTGCGGCGATGAGAGGTGTGAAGCCCCCAGGGCCTTCGTCATCGATCTTGACACCGCTGGCTAGATACTTGTCTAGCCTGTCCGAGGTGAGTAAGCCCTTGCGGGCGTCGGTGTGGATGGTGCTGGTCATGTTAGCTGTTTAAGAGAAGTGGGTTATGAACAATGATGAGGAGTGATGGGGGTAGTGAGGAGCAATGAGAAGGAGCCTGTGCGGAGGTTTATAGTTACCAGCAGCATTGGTCATATATACATACATCCGAACCGAAATAGGGAACTTGATAAACCCCGACTTCGCGTCCATCTCAGCCCGCTGGGCCGGTGTATGCGTAACAGGTCGGGACGGTCTGTAGCGAGAGCCTATACGAGGTAAATCTTGGTATTTGCGGCTAAGGTCTCATCACATCATGTGTCTTGTTGTTGTCATAGTTTATGTGTCACTTTCCCTCTCAAGAGGGTCAGCTAGCCACTATCACAGAAAACGTATCTTCCAAAACAATATTGGCACCCAAGGCCGCATGATACCCCTCATAAATCTCAAAAGGACTGACTGACGTCTTTTTCAGTTGTGGCGCCCTCGTCGTGGGCAGACATGCAACATGGTCTTCTTGGGTTGCATCCGCTCAGCTGCTTACATGCTGCTTGACAATTTTGCATCCGGACAGCCCGGATGCAGGTCATAGGCTAATAAGGTTGTTTCCAAAATGTAGGTGATATGTGAGGAACGGCTTCGGCTGTTCAGTCGTTACGCGTCACTTGTCCCGTCTGCTCCCATGGCTCCTCCTTGGATGGCCGCTCGTCACATGGTTCATTACCAGGGCATCACCAGAAAGTACTCGATAGTCAGAAACTATGGCCATCGTGTAAGTGCGTGTCAGTGATGTAACCTCGCTTCATGCCTCTCATTGCCGGATAATTCAGGATGGCCTAGTAGAACGCTCCCTGGCGATCGACCAACAGTCTATGTTATGCGACATTGGACTCATTGACATACGAATTGAGTCAAGGATCGTCTTCTTTGAGACTATGAGGAGCTCGCTTGGAAGAAAAGTCATCACGCAGATACTTGGTGATCATTGAGCGGCGATATCACCACCTCTAGAGCCGTGAACTGTTCGCAAGTAAGACAGGACTGCCACTTCTTACTGAAAAGGGAAACTCTTTAAGACCACGTGTATCGAGTAGAGAACTATCAACTGTAGACGCGATTGCACTCAACTATCTCTCCAAGTACCTAGACGACTACCGCAGTTCGCCCTCGCCAGCAAAGCTAGACCTGGGCTATAAAATATGCTGAAACTCTCCAGCCATGCAGCTCTATCAATACCAGTAGGGTCGGTAAGGACTGATCACACGAGGAGGCACGTATGTATAGTTTCCACCACCGTAGCCGCCGTAGTTCTGGTAGTTCTGGATGACGCCGTAGTTATTACCGAATACATCCCCCGCCTCGGCCTTGGTGGCAGGGACAAAATCACCATTCTGAATAGAGCCTAGGGCTGCGCGAGTGCCGTCCTTCTTGACGTGGTCGATGGTGGTGCCTATCAGGGCAAAGGCTTCGAAGGCACCAGTCTCGACGTCCTGGGAGACGATGATGCTAGCCACGGGGTCGTCCCAAGCGCCCGGCAGGGTGGATTCTAGTTGAGAGAAGAATGTGTCAGTTTCGTCTCGGCGTGCCGTATCTGGAACTTCACTTACCAGTCCACTCTCCGGACTCAAAGTCCCGGCTGTGGACGTGCACGCCCTTGTCTTGGCCGATGAAGCTCACGGCCAGAGCCTTGTCAGTCGAGTAGGCCGAGATGGGCGTGCCGGCAGCGGCGGAACCGGGAACTGGGAAACCCTCGGTCCACTGGTTACCCTCTTGGTCGTGGTTGATGCTTTTGATGACGCCGTCAGCTCCCTGGTAGAAGACCAGGCTGGCGCCGTGGATGTGTGCGATGGCGAGATGGCTGTTGGGGTGCACAGTCACGGTACCGAGGCCAGGGAGATCGGCATCATCCCACTCCTCAGAGTCGGGGTCGAACTCGCTGGCCTTGATGTGGTTATCCTGGTCGACGTACAGAACAAAGACCTGCTGCGAGTCAGGGCTAATCACCTATGCACCATGGATAGGCCACTCACGTTCTTCTCCGATGCGGCATACACAGCCGAGGAACCATCTTTGACGCCATCGGCAATCAAGCGTTGGTCCTTGAGGTCGGCTCCGTCGTAGATCTTCTCGACTAGACGGCCTGCCTCAATGCTCAGGAGGACGAGGTTGCCATTGCCGAGGGTGATGGAGCCTGCGGAGCGCAGGACACGGACGATAGTCTTGACTTGGCCGCTCATGATGATTGAGGTTGGTGGAAGTTCTGGTGGAAGTTCTGTTGAAAGTGTGGTAGAGGCTGTTGTTGTTTGCCCAACTTTGAAGCGACGTCTTGTCCCTTTGTATCAATAGAAGACGCCCCTCTGATAACCCCCAATACATTCTCTCTACTTTCACATGCTTCGGGATAACTATGCAAATGACGATGCGTATCTATGTGGCGTGGCAAACCCAGCTTTACCAGTAGGGGGTTGCGCCCACCACCTGTGATTCCATATCCATACGCTTCAGCCGCCGATGCCCAGCTTGGCATGGAGGGCGGGCTGCTCAACCAAGCCTCGTAAATGACGATGCCATGTCTTTCTCACCCCGGGGTAGATGCCGCTTGCAGAACGAGGTTACGTCCTGAGGATGCTCCTGGCAAGAGTATGGCTGGCTGAACTGCTGCGTTGACGAACTATTGAGGCTGAAGTTGTCAGAAGATGTTCTTATTGGCTCACAAAGGACCATAGTATGTGAACAAAAGGCAACATGCCTTCCAATAGTATTGATACCTATCATGCCGGCAACTTGCTGTTCGCCGTAGGGTCCGGCAGCCCTTTGCCGAGCCTGTGCATGGAACCGGCGTAGAAATGTATGTTGCATCCATGTGCATCTGGGCACTGGCAGGATGGACGGTGTCTCTCAGTTCGTTGCCAAGCTGCTGATGTGGCAACAGGGCTGTGTCTAACAACGGCTGGCGGTCCGGCCCGTGTCCCCTATTCCCAGCTGCTGCGGTCCGGCCCGTGTCCCCTGTTTCCTGCTGCGTTCCAATACGGCATATGAACCATCATATGATCGACCTACAACACTGACACTTAACCGGGCTGCCAGCTCCCCTCAGGCGGTAGATCTTTTCCAGTACCGATCTAACAGGGGAGCTGCAGCTGTAGGGATAAGACATACCTGCCTATTATTGATTGCAGACTCCTACCTCTCTTCCCAATATGGGCTTCTCAGCCTACTTCATACCCTGGCCCCGAACTACTGTGTTGCAGTCAGCCGCCAAGGCCTGCCATATTGCAATATTTGACGCGGCCGGCGCGGGGCTCACCGTTTTCCCGCAGCTCAATGGAACCTTAATGACGCAGAATCTGGAAGGTGGCGGCAGACCCGAGGCAGCTGAATATGCCCGTGACCGGTTTTTGTCTCAGTGAGCTTCGAGGTTGGACGAATGCCGAAGAGCGAGAGAAGCTAGGTTGTAATCCGTTGTAATCCGCAAAGACAGAAAGTGGTCTCCATCTGCCTCAAGATTCTCGTCGCACTGGATCAAGACGAGCTTCATTTTTGAATTCCCATCACTGCCATACCGTACAAAGCGCCATGGTCGGATCGCTTGTGCCCAAGAGTCTATGGCACCCGGATCGCCTGGGAGGAGGAAGCCCTGGGCGAGAGCGGGACAAGGATCCCATTCGGTTCGGCCTCAACTCGTTGGACGACTCTGTCATTGGACAGGCTGTCGTGATGCTGAGGTTCACCAAGACCGGAGCAGGTATTCCGTCAGCTTGATCATCGTGGACCATGTACGTGCTGACACCAGACCTCTCTGAAGAAAAGGGCGGCAATGGCTTCTTCGTCAATATTCCAGGCCAGGATAAAGCCGTCATCTTCACGGCTGGTCATAACCTGATAGACGAAAAGGGCCATCGAACCACACAGCTTAGAGCCTGGTGGAAGGGCGTCGATGCCAATGCCTGGGTTGACATACCCGAGAAGGACACGCATATCAGCAAAGTCTTTTCGAGCAAGCCCACCGAGGCGTCCGCCATAGACGACTTTGGCATCATCCTGGTCGCCAAGAACAACAACCCTCCCCCACCCAGGACTGCCTTTGGCTTCGCCCTCCGCCTTGCTGAGGAGGAGAGGATCGAGGGTCTCTGCAACATCTCAAGCTACTTGACGACGGCCAAGAAGGACGATCCCGCAACCCGCAGCTCCGGACGGTTCGTGAACCCTATCCTGAAGCAGCACCAGCTCGAGTACCTGGCAACCACAGAGGCGGGCGTGAGTGGCTCAGCCGTCTGGACTGGCTACAACGGCAAGCCGGTGGCCGTGGCCATACAGTAAGAACCCCTAAAGCTTCCTGTCTTCCCCTCTCATGGCTGACCGTTACCTCTGCACCCAGTAACTACGGGCCGAAGCGCATTAGCCCCAAGTATGGGAGCCGTGGCTCTCGCATCGATATGAAGATGATGCGGGAGATCATGGAGTGGACTGGTGTGTACAAGCGAGCCGTCGCAATCCTGGCTCAGCCGTCGAAGAAGAGTCAGCCTGCTCCCACGTACCCGCTCTGCTTGAGCTGGTCCGAGACTGACAAAGTCTTCCGTGTCCATGTGCAAGACGACACTGAGCCCATCCCGGCCGAGGCCGTCTTCGAGGTTCTGCCGGTCTTTTCTTCGGCCATGCTACTCGGCGATGACCCCAATGTAGAGTACGGGTTCGCGCAGTCAGACAAGAGGCCCGGTGCCAGCAAGGATGCCCTCCGATGGATCTCGTGGAACTTGGAATGGGACTCGGCCAGCTTCGCCAGCTCCCTCGGCAGAGCACGCCTCGCGCGGTGGGATGTCAAGGGCAAGACGGCACAAATTGGGATCAGATGGAAGGACGACATCACCGATGTTGTCGTCCGCACCGACGACGGCGTCGTCAAGCCGTGGGAGCTCGAGTTCCCCGACAGCGATTACTCGGGTGTTGCGTACCAGAAGCGTGCGTCTGATACCTTCAAGGTAAGCAGTACTCTTGACATGGCTATCCCATAGCTCGATCCGTTGGCTGATCTACGTCGTTGACTCCGTTGTTTGCAGAATTCTTACTACAAGTTCATCCTCCAGGATGCGTGATTCGTGAAACGCATTAGGTTCATGAGGCTGATGGGATAGTTTGGATAGCACTTTGGCACACGCAGACAGTCCAAATGAGACTGTTCTATTTAGAATCACAGCCATTGAAGTGGTAAACTTGCAACGTCTTCCGCACAGGTCCGAATAGTGCGGTCAATGTCGACGTTTCATTTACAGGAGTTATATGCCGTTGCTGCCGTCCATGACACCGTTCGCTGTCGATTTCACCTTGACGAGATTTCATAACTAAAAACAAACACCCTCCTTATATCTATAACCATGATCATATCTTGAGAGAATGGCAAACAGCAAGTATCTCCAGCTCTTATGTGCCTTCTAGATGGTGAGTAAAGTGCCTTGAGGTGCAATTACTTCGTCTTTTTCGTCCCATTACCTTCTGCCTAAGGGTTCGGTCCAGGTGATTATTGAGTTGAGCCACGTTGAGGAATCATCAATCTAGGTTATGATGCTTTTCGGAATTGGGTTTTGAAAGCATCGCCAAGTTCACAAAAGAGGAGTGAGTCATTAGGACAACAGAGTCTTGATGACGTTGAGAGGCAGAAACAATCCGGCATCTTTAGCCCCACGGTTGACGTGAGACGAGGGGTTGCTTTGTTTTCTTGCCCAGCTTATTCCTAGCATAATTCCCAAGCAACCGTCTTTCGAAGAGGTGCCGATCAGCGGTGGGTAGGGTAGCACGTTGTCGAGGAGGTGTCCTCAACCGGCACACTGTCAAAGTGTCCTCGGTTTGCGATCAAGTTCGATGTCCTTCATGACAGCTGAGAGCTGGCAGCTGGTAACTGGGAGCTAGGAGCTAGGAGCTAATGGCCGAGCGTGGATGGCGAATGGCGGATGGCTGGGCTCCAGTCCAGTACTGGCAGGACTCAGGAGGGCAACCGATGCTTGTAACGGATGATAGAGTTGGTCTTAGCTTCATTGCTTATGTTAAATCGCAGAGAGTTGGTCGTCGACACTGCGTAGAAGTGCGAACTCGTCGACGATGTACTCGACTTGGTCATTGCCATCAAGCCCAGGTGTAGAAGGAAGTCGTCAACCGTCAGACCTCAAGACCTTCACACCTGGACTTTGGCCGAGTCGCAAGGCCGCACATCAGTGGATGTTTCTTGTCCAAGACTATGCCAGCCGGAAGCTCACATACCGCAACGACACATTCCCGGCTCTATCTGGTATTGGCAAGATATTTGGCGAGAGCCTCAAGGACGAGTACGACTCTGGGCTTTGGCCGCTATGGTCCATCTTGGAGCTGGGCAACCCGATCTCTTGCTGTCGAATACAACTCGGACACTGATGTGGCATGAACCTTTAAAGACGAGGTTGAGGAGATCAGCGCTCGGACAAAGGTCGAAGGCCTCAATTCATTCGGCAACGTATCAGGGGGCACTGTCAAGCTTCGAACCAAGACAATAAGCTTGGATTTCACCAAAGCCAGGCCGTACGATGAGGCCAAGTTTAAGTTGAAAGGTACAAACCAGTTGGTGGTGCCATTCGAGGAAGGGGAAGTCTATTGCCACTTGGACTGGATCACCAAGGAGCTGCCGGGCTCTGGGCAGCGATGCTCGCATTGTCGTGGCTCACCTCCTAAACTGATGCGGATAATCAAGTACTGGGACTGGTCGTTTATCCTCTTGATAAACACCAAAACACTTGGGTGCGGATTGGGACCTGTATCTACGGAGGCCGTCCTGGTGTTATCGGGATGGGTCTGTTTAAAAACTGTCCTGTTGCGGAGACGGTCATCCTTTGAGACGCCAACGCAGCCCAGTCGGCAGTGTCCATGGAACCGTAAACCAAGCTCATCTCAACGAAGCTGTTGGCAAACATGGACGCTGAATTGGATACATTGCAAGATTCATGATCAGACAAGGGTGGTGTTGCAACTCCGTCCTTGTGATATAAATGTGCAATTGCTGTCAGCTGGCGATAGAAAAAGCACGGGACTACTTACGACCACCAGCAAGCCCACAGTTCAGATCAATGACCTTCAGACAATAACCTGTTGGGTTGGCGGTTGCATGTTGGCTCCAGCCTCACATGAATCGTATGTCAACGGCACAACACCAACTTCAGTCTCAGTTGGCCGCTGCTGTCCACCTGTTGGTTTCAGATTGTCTGGTCCGTATGTGAACCAATAAAGTTCAGACACGCATTGTGCGGCTGGAAATGTTGTTTGTTCAAATGCGTGCCAGGGCTCTCTGTTGCTAAAGTCTCAGCCTCCTGTACATTGCTTGATGGGGCGGGCGACAGCCGCACTCATACTGCTGTTTCAGGATACTCCGTCTCTCTTTGGCTCTATCCTCTTCGCTATTTCGTTCTCAGCCAAGTCCGCCCCCGAGGGTCTCAAATCCACGTCAACTGATAAGTGCAAGTGTTGCACATGAGAACCAGGGAAGATCGTTGGGTTACTTGTTCGCGTACCACTCATCCTATCTTCACAAGAAACATTCCTGAGGAGCACGAGACAGGAAAAGTTTGTTGTGGACATGACGGTCGCATATGGCAAGATGTTGGCCATCAGCCTCATCAGAGGTTGGTTGATCCTCCCAAAATCACAACAGAGAAGCCCCTCATACTCAAGATAAGCCTTGAGTGGAACTGTGAGAATACCAGTCCCTGCACACTGGACCGCCCAGCCAGATGTATGTATGCTTTTATTGCTTGTTAGAGAAATGACGGGGTCTGGTTCAGATTATATCTTATACGTCAAACACTCACCCGCCAGGTACCAATGGCATCCCAAGCCCTAAATGACGGCCATGTGATAGCAAAGACTGACTGCCCTTGGCATTTATGAGTGAGTTTGCGTCGTATCCAGAGCCTTCACTACACAGGGTAAATGCAGCCATAATCACAGACTCCACTTCTATGCTAGCAGATATATTAAGTGCAGTAGCGGCCCTCACCACTATCTATCGGCGCAGTTATCCCATTAAGGGCCGGGCTTTAATTATATTAAAAAACATAATATCTATATATTATAATATTATATCCTAAT